>JAXQQM020093189.1:0-21794 GCA_034641835.2 Pinus albicaulis | reverse complement strand
AGTTACGTCCAATCTCCCACAATGACCAGATTATGGACTCGTTCAGTAGAGAGAACTTGTACGACTTGCCCCATGTCATTGTTTCATCATTTGGCTCTGAAATTGATAGCAAGGAAACTATATTTTGTGTACTTGCAACCAATTTTTACATCATTCCAATCCAATGCTCAGAGAGAGAGAGTTATGAATATTTTCCCATGATAACCTCTTTGAGATGAAATTCGGGACCCTGAAAAAGACCTAAATTCCACAGGTCATATCTCCGAAAATATTGTGAACCAAGCTCTACAATTGTGTGAAAATATTCCTAAATATTTCAGCTTCCCTCTCTAAAAATTTCAACTTTTGAGTCTTCGTAGAAAAATAGTTATAGGGAAAATTTTGGGATGATCTGTTTAGGTTAAATTCAGAAGCCTACAAAAATCCCTAACTTCCACAGATCATATCTCTGAAAATATTGCGAGCCAAGCTCTAAAATTGTGCGAAGATGTTTCTCAGGATTTTGGCTTCCCACTCTAAATATTTCAGCTTCTGAACCTTCATAGAAAAAAGTTATAGCTAAAATGCCACGATGACCAGTTTGGAGCAACGAAATCCCTAGAATCCAAAGCTCCGATACCAAATGTTGTGAAACCAGCTCCAAAAATAGAAGAAAAGAGATATCAATAGCTTATAAATAAGTCACTTCGAGGGGGTAACCTCCAATACATTACATGAATGAACAATTCTTGGATGATACAAATTACAAAACTTCCTTTCTATATATAGGAGTCCATGAGGCCACAATGTAATCTTAGTGGGGCCACAATGTAATCCTAGCTGACCTAACAATAATAATTTAAGGGTACAATAATAACAATATGGGGGTTACAGGGGTACAATAATAACAATAAGATTGTTACACTAAAAATAATAAGGGACTATACTAGTAATATAGGGACCTAACAAAAAACTACTTTATGTGACCCACTTTTATAAATAAGTGAGTCTCTTTTACAATTTCACTTTTACATGTGATTTTGAAATAAAACCCTCTTTTTAAAACCGGCAACTTTCCAAAGGGATTTATAAGAAAAAGTAACTTAACAATTTTTTTTTTTTACAAAAAGAAGCTTGAGAGAGAGACTTGAACCCAAGACCTCTATTCTTATAAACTAACTTTACACCAAGTAAAGTAGTAAAAGGTTTCTGTAATTGTTTGAAAGGAGGAGGGTTTTTTTTTTTTTCTCCTCGATGTGCATGTTTTTTCTTGCAAAAAAACACTAAAATTTGGGCACAAAAAAATGAAATACAAGTCTTACGGCAAAATGTTAGATTTTCGGTTAGTCTTCCCAACAAATATCATTTTTTCCGCTATTTCTGATTTTCCAAGATCACACAAAGATGTTGGGAAAGAGCATACGTAGAAAAAAAAATATTGTCTTCCTGTTTTTTATTGGCCGAGATCACACACAACGCAGAGAAAAGAGAATACATAGAGAAAAGGGTATAGATCCGGAAAATAAAAAAACTATAAACCGAAATAAACATAATGATCAATATATTTATAACTACAAAAACGATACTTTATACCTCCAGATCTAAAATGACATAACTCGGGCAACTAGAAACCTTTTCACATGAATCGAAATGGGTTCTTCACTGTAATAGACACTCTAGACACAACAAGGCAGTTCTCCTGGCCTAAAAATTGCCATAAATAGTAGATCTAGAAAATGGCAATCGCATGCAGTCAAATGAACTTCAAATTTGGATCAACAACGGATGCAGCCCTCAAAATGGATTTGATACCTTGTAGGAATTTACAAGTTAAGTTCCTTAGATCAAACACCAAAGGTCATCACACACAAATAGTTCACAAATCAATACACCAATATTTGACGTGGTTAAAACCCTCTAAGGGGGAAACAGTCCACGACCTGAGCCAACGCAGTCACTTCAGGAAATTTATTAATATAAAAAATAAATTATACATAAGTTTCTCCCATAAACGGTTACCAGAAAAATGACCCTCTATTATCTGTAAATAGAGATCATGGAAGAATTAGTTGTTAATCCATGGATCAAGTGTCGGTAATACCGAGGAGAGAGTGAATCGCCAGATCACTACATATCGATCTTTTTCAATCAAGATACCCAAAAGATTGCAGGTCTTCCAAATGTATAGATGTAACATGTTATGGATTTTCTAGAATCCATGTCACCTACAAAATTAACATGTGGAATTCCTTCCAACAAGGTGTTAGTGCCTCAAAAGCACAAAAAAATAGTCATTTAAGCCTTTAATATATCTTAACATCCATGTAACTACATTATAATGTTCCTTTCCTAGGTTTGGAAGAGATTTACTTACTACTCACATTGAATGTGTAATATTAGGGTGAGTGCATGCTATATCATACATAAGGCTTCCTATAACAAAAGCATGTGGCACCTTGGACATTTTATTTTTCTCTTAAATAGTTGTGGGCCATTGTTTAGATGTTAATTTGAAATGAGAAGCAAGTGGTGTACCTATATCTTTTTCAAAAACCATATTGAATTTTTCCAATACTTTTCCATGATATTATTGTTGTGACAAACATAATTTCTTTCTTTTCTATCATGTGTAATTTTCATGCCAAAAATATTCCTTGCTGGTCCTAAATTATTCATTTCAAAGGCCTTATTTAATTTTTCGTTTAACATGATAATCATGATCTTATCTTTATCAACAATAAACATGTCATCAACATATAAGAATAATATAATGAAATTTCCTCTTTCAACTCTATTAATGTATAGACAATGATAAGCATTTAGATTTTCAAAATTATGATCAAGCATAAAAGAGTCAAATTTCTTATACCATTAACGAGGGGCTTGTTTTAGCCCATATAAACTCTTCATCAACCTACAAACCAAGTTTTCTTTAGCTTTTACAATGAATCCTTTTGACTGATCCATATATATCTCTTCTTATAAATCTCCATACAGGAAGGTTGTCTTGATATCTAATTTCTCAAATTGTAAATATAGAGTAGCTATATACTTATTCTCCCCCTTGCTCAAGTATATAGAGTAGTTGTATATTTGTGAAATATACCTGTTCTTCTCCTTCTTGGTTAGAATATTGACTCTTCCATTTCCCATGGTTGACACTTTGTTATCTGTACCTAATGCCACTTCAGATTTCACACTTTCATCTAAATTAGAAGACATTTCCATGTTTCTTGTCATGTGGTTGCTACAACCTCAGTCTAGAAACCATACATATTTTTTCTTCTCTTGTGCTACATTACGTGCTAAAAACTTATTGTCTTGGTTCTGATTTTATTTTGTGAAATTTTCATTTGGTTTATTACTAAGATCATATTGCTTCTTTCTACATCCATTTTCACAATGCCCATACTTCTTACAATAATGACATTGGACTTGAGATTTATCATACCTTTGACCTTGTGCTTGAGTTTGGCTTGATTTTTTACTTGGATTTTTATTGCTACCCCTTCCACTTGAACATGAAGTACTACTTCTTCCACCTTTATGTGGACTTCTTCCTCTTCCTCTAGCATTTTATCTTCCTCTGCCTCTACCTTAACCAATTTAGACTTGTGTCTTAAAGGCATGCTTCATTGAGGATTTTTTTTTTCTATTCAACCTATGTTCATTAGAAATTAGTGATGCAAGAAGCTCATCCACTAGAAATTGTGAGGGCTCCTTTGTATCTTCTATGGCCAAAACAATAAGGTCAAATCTTGATCGTAATCTTCTTAAAATTTCCTCAATAATTATCCTTTCTTCAAGTGTCTCACCATGAGATCTAATTTGAGTAAACAAACCAATATCTTGTGTGAAAAATGAATCTATAGTCTCAGACTCTTTCATACATATATTTTCAAAATACCTTCTCAACATTTTTGTAGTTCTGTTGTATTCACCCTTTCCATGCCTTGATAGGATGTCTAGACAATATCCCATGCTTTCTTGGACTTTGTTGTTGTTGCAATTATGAGAAATATGCTCTCATGCACTTCTTGAAAAATGTAGAAGAGTGTAAATTTTTTTTTAACATATCAGATGCATAGTCTAGTGTGTGTATTTTATCCAACTTTAGTAAACTATCATCTAACACTTGGTGAATCCAATGGTTTCTAACATATATATTCTTTTTATTCTAGTGAAAAGCAATATTTTTGGTAAGATGGACTACACTTTGGTTATCATAATTAAATACATACTTTTATTCTTGCAAAACTAGTTCCTCTAGTAAGAACTTCATCCAAATAATTTCCTTGCATGCATTGGTTGTTTCCATATAGTCATCTTTTGTGGTATAAAGCAACACCATCTTTTGCAATCGAAATACCCAAAATATTGCAGGTCCTCCAAATGTATAGATGTAACATGTTATGGATCTTATAGAACCCATGGCCCCTACAAAATTAGCATTTGGAAATCCTTCCAACGAGGTGTTGGTGCCTCAAAAGAAAATAAAATAATCAATTGAGCCTTTAATATATCTTAACTACATTATAAAATAATCAATTGAGCCTTTAAAATCCATGTAACTACATTATAATGTTCCCTTCCTGGGTTTGGAAGAGATCTACTTACTACTCCCATTGAATGTGTAAAGTTACTGCAAGTGCATACTATAGCATACATAAGGCTTCCTACAAAAAAAGTATATGGAATCCTCGGCATTTCCTTTTCCTCTTCAATAGTAGTGGGGCATTGTTTAGATGTTAATTTGAAATGAGAAGCAAGTGGTGTACCTATATATTTTGCATCAACCATATTGAATTTTTCCAATACTTTTCCAAGGTATTATTGTTGTGACAACCATAATTTCATTCTTTTCTATCACATATAATTTTCATGCTCAAAATATTCCTTTTTTGTCCTAAATTATTCATTGCAAAGGCCTTGTTTAATTTTTCTTTTAACATGTTAATTATGATCTTATCTTTACCAACAATAAACATGTCATCAACATATAATAATAATATAATGAAATTTCCTCTTTCATTACTTTTAATGTATACACAATGATAATAATTTAGCTTTTCAAAATTATAATCAAGAATAAAGGAGTCAATGTCTTATACCATTGATGAGGGGCTTGTTTTAGCCCATATAAAAACTTCTTCAACTTATAGATCAATTTTTCTTTAGCTTTTGCAATGAATCCTTTTGACTGCTTCATATATATCTCCTCTTATAAATATCCATGTAGGAAGGTTGTCTTGACATCTAATTGGTCAAATTTTAAATATAGAGTAGCTATATGATCAAGTGCTCAGTTTTATGCTCAAAAATAAAATTTATTAGAATGGCGCGAAACATGAACGACCGTGTAGTCCTCGTTGTTCTGAATCTGGCGTACTTTGTTTTGCGTGAAATGGACTTCGTACGCTCCTAGAGATGAGGTCTGTCTATTTGCATAAATAGGCAAAAACAATGGTGACAGGGAGCCTAGTCAATAATCCGTACTGCTCACGTGGCATGCTGACTAGGTAGGGTCAAAATTTTTCATTTACCTCCAGCTAGTAAGGGACTCCCAAGTGGCAACATCACATTGGTTGAATCTTTGGGTGATTTGGTGTATGTTTAATGGTGGAAATTCAGTCCAATAGGGAGAGGACACATAAGCTTACACACCCCCTACTTATCGACTATTTTTCTATTTAAAGCGTAATTTATTTATATTTTAAATAGGTTGCAACTCGAAGGGACGAACAAACTTATACATCCCCTACTTAGCCATGGAGATTTTGAATATGTAAATAGTCTTTGTTACAATACCATGGGTCAATACTATGTTTTATCAATAATACATGCCCAAAAAACCATAACTTGTACACTCAAAAATAGATCACAAATCAGTACACCAGTATTATCATGTGGTTAAAACCCTCGAAGATCGAAACAGTCCATGGCCTGAGCCAACATGGCCACTTTAGGCAATTTATTAATCTAAAATAAAGATTACATATGTTTCTCTCATAAATGGTTACTAGACAAATGACCCTCCATGCTCTTTAAATAGAGATCGTGGACCAATCGAGTGTTAAGCCATAGATCAAGTGTCACTAATACCGAGGAGAGAGTGAACCGTCGGATCACCACAAATTGTGACTGTCGGATTATAAGTTATAAACGTACATAGTAAAGAAACACACTTTGCCTAACTCTCGACTAGGCTAAGTTATTCTTAACTGTTTCCTATGTGTCGAAATATCCTATCATCCCAGCTTAAGAACAACATGGGATAGGATTGAAGGATTTATAAAGGTGACACAAAAGGAGCCTATTTCCTATGTGTCAAAATATCCTAACATCCCCACTTAAGAACAATTTGGGATAGGATTGAAGGATTTACAAAGGTGACACAATAGGAGAAGGAAGGAGGAATTAGAGCCTATCCCCCCTTAATGATAACTTTCCTGAACTGCAAGCATGGATCGAAGTTTGGTAAACTTCATTTCTGTGAGATCCTTTGTAAATATATCGGCTACATGATAATTGGTTGGACAATATTGCACTTCAAGAACACGATAATAAATGCACTTTCTGATGAAGTGTATGTGGATATCAATGTGTTTCATACACTGATGCTGAACTATATATTTACATAGCTGAATGGAACTTTGATTATCACACAAGTGTATTTGGATGTTTTTGATGAAGAAAAAATTTAGACAAGATCTGACGAAGCCACATAGCTTCCTTGATGGCTTCAACTGCACCACGATACTCTACTTCTGTTGAAGAAAGAGAGAAGGCACTTTGTTTCTTAAAATACCATGTAATAGTTCCTGAACCAAGTTTGAATACATATCCTGCAGTAGAATTTCAATCATTAGGGTCACAAACCCAATCAGAATCAGTGAAACCAATCAACAATGGAGATTCTCGAGCACTGTAATGAATCTTGAACTGAACTGTACCTTGAATATATTGAATTATTATTTTAGCTGCTTTTGAGTGACTTTCATGGGGTTGGTCCATAATCTGAGCAACAAGACCAACGAAAGAAGAGAGGTCAGAATGGGTATGGGTTAGATACAAAATTTTACCAACAAGTTGACTATATAAGGTAGCATCAACTTCAGGGGTAGTACAAGTGACTGAAATCTTGACTCCAGACTGAAAGGGGGAAGGGGCTAGCTTACAGTCTTACATGTGAGAGTGGTGTATAAGATCACAAGCATACTTGGACTCAGAGAGGGTAATACCTTCTTTGGATTGCAAGACTTGAAGACCAAGGAAATAATAAGAATGTCATAATTTTTTCATTTAAAACTTATTTTTTAGGCTAGATGTCAAATGGTTTATGTGGTTGGGATCACTACTAGTAAGGATAAGATCATAAACATAAAAAACAAGGATGGTGAAGGACTTACCCACTTTCTTGGTGTAGACAGTGTTGTCAGAATGAAACCTAGAAAAGCCATTATCTAATAGAAATCTATCCATTTTTGCATACCAAGCCCAAGGAGCTTGTTTGAGACCATGGATAGACTTCTTAAGGTGAGAAAAAAGGCTAGAGTAGTTTTGGATAAAGTGATGGGGTTGTTCCATGTAGATTTCTTCATGCAAATCTCCATGTAAGAAGGTATATTTAACATCCATCACATGGAATTCCCATTTAAGGGAGGCAGCAAGGGAAAGAACAAGGTGGATAGAATTCATTTTTGAAATAGGGGAGAAGGTTTCAGTATATTCAATGCCTTCAACTTGTGAAAATACTTTAGCAACAAGATGAGCTTTATGTCTATCCACTTTTCCACTTTTCCATTTGGTCCAAACTTTTTTTTGTAAACCCATCTGCATCTGAAAAGTTTTCTTCCTTTTTGAAGAGGAACAAGATTCCAAGTATCATTCGCCAATAAGGAACGATATTCTTCATTCATAGCTTCATCCCAATATGGATGACCAGAAGCTTCTTCAAATGTGTTTGGATCAGGATTTTTGGGAACTTGAGCCAATAAGTAAGAGGCTCTTTCAATCTAAGAACATGTACGTCGTTGATCTGCAGGGTCACCTGGAGCATCCCGAGTAGAGTGGACCCATCTTGGAAGTTGTGAAGTGGAAGGAATATCTTCAAGAGGTGGAGGAGGATTTTCATCCTCGTTGTCATCATCTGAACTAGAAGGAATGCTGTCAAAAATAGAAGAGATAGGGAGAGGTGGCACATATGCCGAATCAGGCTCGCATGCTAAAGGTGGTACATCCGCCAAACTAGGCTCGTAGGCTGATATATTTTCATCAAATTTTACATATTTTCTAATGATTATATTTTTTTATTTTGGTTGAAGAAGTCTATATCCTTTGACATCTTCATAATAGCCAACGAAAATGCATTTTTCACTCTCAGGTTCTAAGGCTTTATATTTCGCATCTGGAATATGGTCCCAAACATCACTTCGAAAAACACGAAAGTGACTTACATCTAGTTTGATTGAGCTCAAAGCTTATTCTGGAGTTATATTATTTAAGAACTTAGTAGGAGTGCGATTTATTAAGTAGTTTTCATTGTTAATTTCTTCTACTCGAAAAATGAGACCAAGTCCTTTAGATTGAAGCATACAATTAGCCGTTTCTTTTAAGGTGTGATTCTTCCATTCAACTACGCCATTTTGTTGTGGAGTATATGGAACAATATGTTGCAATTGAACTCCATGCTTAGTGCAAAGGCTGATAATTTTTTTGTTAACATATTCTCCTCCATTGTCTGATCTTAACTTAGGAATTTGATGTCCAGATTGTTTCTCAACAAAGCCCTTAAAGGACAAGAACATTTTGAAAACTTCACTCTTGATTTTTAAGAAGTATACCCAAGTGCGTCTAGAAAAATCATCAATGAAGGTTAAGAAGTAGTTACAACTAGAGAAAGAAACAACAGGAAGTGAACCACATAAATCACTATGCACAAGTTGCAAAGGGGATGAAGCGTGCCAAGAGGCACATTTGTCGAAACTATCCTGATGATGTTTTCCGAGTATACGAAGAAAAAACCACCTCGGTAGGATACCATAGGAAGACGTGTCATCATTTTTTCTTTAAATAGAATTTGAAAAGAGTGATAGTTTAAGTGACCAAATTGCTCATGCAAAATTTTTCTCACTTCATCATTATGAGCAACAAAAACAGAGGAAAGACATGATGACCCAAAGTTGTCAAACTTATACAACCTTGTGGAATCATCAGCGATTCCAGTAGTTAAAATATGTATAGGATCTTCTGGGTCCTTTATTACAACATCATGAGGTGAGAATTCTACTATTTTCCCTTCACTTGAATGAGTTATCTAATAAACAGATAGAAGGTTACATGAAAACGTAGGAACACAGAGTACATTATTAAACTGACTATTACCTAGATGAACGGTTCCAGATCCTACAACACTAAGAGATCTATCATCATCAACATAAATATGTTTGGTGTTACAATCACTTAAAGAAGAAAACATCGCTTTATTTTTTTCCATGTGGTTAGAAGCTCCAGAATCAATGAGCCACTCATGAGAATGAGAAGAAGATACATTTAATGCATAACTAGATCTTGATGCTAGACAACCAAAAGCAGAAAGTGTCATTCCTGAAGATGAAGGTGAAGAGTGCTCCAAATTTATGTTGTGCTTCTTCATTACTGCTTCTAAGGCTTGCATATTCTTAAAAATTTTGGACTCTATATGGCCATCACGATTACAAAATTTGTAATGTCTATCTATCTTCTTCCCTTTGTTTTTATTTTCCTTATCATGTTGGTGAGTTTCTTTTTCAGTTTGCGGCTGAAATTTCTTAGGACCCTTATTTGATTTAGGACCATAATTTTTAGGATACTGATTATTGGGATTCTTTTGATATGGTTGTTGTTGGGCTGCTAAGGCTTTCTTAGAAGCATTTCTAGAAGTGTTAAGACTAAGGTGTAAGATTTTTTCTTTTTCTCTTACCAAAGAATCGAAAAAGGTATCAAAAGAGTGAAGCGAACAAAGTTCCTTCTCAAACTAAATATTCCAAGACTTGAAATATCCTAATATCCATGAGGATACAAATATTATATTAGAAAGTATGATGAATGAATTGCTTGAATGTTACAAATGATACCTCTATATAATATGTGTGTTTTTTCACGTATACACGTAAAAAGTGTCACAGTATCTTATCAGATGTGACCTTTCAGCCTAATTACTAATTAACTAATTTATCATTTATCTACATTATTTATTCATTACATTGCCTTCCCCTCAAAAAGCTTTGTCCTCAAAGCTTGTCGATGAAAGGCCTCGATTTCTTTTCTTGCTACGAACATCTTCTTGTCTTAGGGCAGTCATCCTTGTTGATACAAGTTGATATGATCCTCTAAGTGACAAACAAAACTGTCGCACTGAGAATGGATCAGACCATCCTAAATCAATTTTCTGTGGAATCTCGCGGCGACTTGAAACTTGTGCTGAATTATCACTTGAGCGCATTGCACTGATATTAGTATTCTTCGGAATATCAACTTGTTTCTGTTCTGAAGACATAGCTTGATCGAGTTGTCTGCTCCCGTGATTTGGATGTCGATAGGGAACTTTTTTGGTTTGACTTTCCATTCTTAGTTGTGTGGTGATGTTTTGATTTTCTTTTGGTGATGATGTTATTGAGCTGGTTACATAACTTTCGCTTGAAATGTTCATCGCCGGAACTACAACTTCTAAGTTTGCATCTTTTGCAACTTGCTTGTCTTCTTCTTGAGTTATGACATTTACTGCATTAGTACCAGTTTCCTTCTCTTCAACTCGGATTTCTACATTCGATGCTTTATTTTCGATAAGTTGTTGCACCTTGTTTTCTAATGACTTCTTGTCTCTCTTCAACTTCTTAATTTGCGTTAGTAATTTGTCGTTGTGGTCCTTGAGGCGAGCAACTTCTTCATTCTTATTAGTGGTGATTTTGTCGATTTCCTTTTGCATATTTTGTATCACCTTTTTACCTTCTTGAGAAATTACCTGTGAAATTTCTTGTACGTCTTCAGGCGTCACAGAATTTGGCTTCAAGTTAACGTCTTGTAGCGTTATCTTCTTCCTTTTGTAGGTGAATGTCAAAAATTTCTTTTTCGTATTTAGGATAACTGAACCTAAGGTTTCCATCCATGGTGAACCCAACACAATATCACTATTATCCAAAAGTAAGGTTTTCATGGTAAATTGAGAGATAAAAGTATAATCCCCAATGTTTAGTTGTAGATTTTTTATGTCGTATTTTTTCTTGTCAAAAATGTCTAATTTTTCGATTATATTTGACTCGGGAATCACCAACTGGTTGGCAATTTTAGGGTTTATATAATTTTTCTCTTCAGCGGGTGATATAGCAATAGTGACATCTTTCCCTGCGATACTTCCTTTAATTTTAAGTAGCGCTTTAGGGTCGATAGGTAGCGTTTCTAATTCTAAAAATCGTCCTGACTCCATTTTTGTATTAGATGTCATTTTGCTTGTTGAGATACATATTCTTCAAATTCACTCTTTTTAACTTATAAACTTCCTTCAAATATTTTTTTTGTTGGACCCTTAGTATTGAATCCTTAACAATTTCTCCTTTATCTTTTTTTGTAAGCCAAATGGATAAACTTTATAACTTAATAATGGTAATCTATAAATAATTTCTCTTTGATTTATCCCTCTATATAAAAATATCTTTTTATTAGAGTATGCACTCTTAATGAACCTTTCAAAACCCCTAAATATCTTTTTATAATACCACCTTTTATTATACTCCTTTATTACCTTATTTTCTTAAATTAAAATTTCTTTCCTTTTTAGTGACTCTTAAAGTTTATATATATACCTTTTTTCATATAATATAAAACTTTATAAAATTCTTTGATTTTAATTAAAGTGCTTCCTACTTTAATTAAAATATAATTCCCTTATTCTAAAAGCCTATTTTCCTTAGGATGAAGGCTTTAATTCCTTCACTATTATATATCCTTTTATTTTTTTCTTGGCTTTTGTCTTTTAGTGACTATTTCCTCAATCGTTTTTTGTTTTTTGTTTTTGTTTTTGTTTTTAACGATGATTATATATATTTAACGGTGGTTATATATGGTGATTAATTAAACTTTTATATATATCCACCGAATAAAAAGCACCTTATTTCTTAAACGTCACACCATATCAAATCAACCCATATACTATCGACCACAATTAAGCCCACCCAAATGGGTCAACGAGAGTCTGTCCAAGCATGGATAATCGAAAAAGATGGCGGAAGTGTGTTATGCAGAAGTCCAGAAACGTGGGCGTGTAGCTGTCTGGAAAGGAAGTGTGGCAGAGTGGCTGTTCTGGGGTCAAAGATGGCAGATGCGTTAGCGGATGGTGTTATGGCCAGAGATAATATGTCATTGGTAAATGTGTAATCGGTGGCAGTCCGGCTGTGACAACGCCGCGTTTTATGGGAAGCGGTAGAAGACTACAGGTAGATGGAGTGGTAGTGGATGGTCGAATTTAACAAGAAGATGTGTGACAGAGCATCGATAAGCTGTGTGCTGGTCGTTTTGAGAGGTTTCAACGCTACCTGACCAACGACAGTGCTGAGTTGCTAATCAGGGCAAGCGTGGTGTGTGGCTATTGGATCAACTTGTGGGCTGCATACCAGCATGCGATTATGAGCAGTGGAATGATGACTGTGGATGGCTAGCGATGCAGTGGATGCAAACAATGGCAAGTTGCAAGGTGTTGCAGTCAGGCTATCTGCTGCAGCGACTAATGGCAGCTCTTCAACGTGTATCTGTCGGCATATAGTGGGACTCGTTCCTTTGCGATGGTCACTGTTAGGCTGGAAAAGCGACGATGGACGGTGGACAGGTAAGTCTGTTATGTTTTATTTTTATATATATATTTTTTAATTGTTTTATATATATATACTCTTTGCTTCTTATTATTTCCTTTATATTCACTTTTTTTGTCTTTTTATTTTAATATCTTTCTTTTCTTATAGTATATCTCTTTTTTTTTTCTTAATATGTTTTTTTTTTAATTTTCTTTTTCTCTTTTTATTTTTAATTCTTCAAAAAATGGCCAAAGGCCTCTGACGAAATCAGCGAATGGAGAAACTCCAAAAGTGTAGCGAGACGCTTCAACGGCAACAATGTTGACGAATTTTACGGTCAAAGACCTAGATCAGAGAGCGGGCCTCTGTGCAGCATTAGCAGCCAGAAAATCGAACTTCTCTGATACCAAATGAAGCGAACAAAGTTCCTTCTCAAACTAAATATTCCAGAAGACTTGAAATATCCGAATATCCATGAGGATACAAATATTATATTAGAAAGTATGATGAATATGAATTGATTGAATGTTACAAATGAGGCCTGCTTATATACCCACGCAGGTGCCTCTTCACGAAAGGTCATGTCTTATCAGACGTGACCTTTCACCCTAATTACTAATTAACTAATTATCATTTATCTACATTATTTATTCATGATACCAAATGAAGCGAACAAAGTTCCTTCTCAAACTAAATATTCCAGAAGACTTGAAATATCCAAATATCCATGAGGATACAATATTATATTAGAAAGTATGATGAATATCAATTGATTGAATGTTACAAATGAGGCCTGCTTATATACCCACGCAGGTGCCTCTTCACGAAAGGTCATGTCTTATCAGACGTGACCTTTCAGCCTAATTACTAATTAACTAATTATCATTTATCTACATTATTTATTCATTACAAAGAGGGGTTCTTGTAGGCAGTTACTGAAGAAATGACGGCTTCTCTAGTGGAATGGAAGGTGGAAACAAATACAGAGTATGCAGGGCCAAGATTAGCAAGAATAGAATAGATGAGGCTACCATCGTACTTTTTGACCTTACAACCTTCTAAAAGAAGTCTAAGGGTCTTGAATCTGGATAAAAAATATTCAATAGAGGAGAAATTATTGGGGTCCAAAGTAAGAAACTCATTTTTAAGCTGGTGGGCCCTGATTTGATTTTGAATGCCAAAAACAGTATTTAGCTTTTTCAGGGCTTCATAAGGGGTGTCAATTTCAAGGATATGAAATCGAAGATCTTGAGCAATTGACATTCCTATCAACCCTCGTGCTTGATCTTCTTTATTTTTTGTTTTAGCGACTTTATCATCATCGGAAGGTTTAGTTTCTTGTCCTCTGGATATTTTACAAAGCCCTTTACTTCTAAGTAAATATACCATGTGAGGTAGCCATTGGAAATAATTGGTCTTGTTAAGAGTAACCAAGCATTCACTTTCCATTTTTTTTTAAAATTTAAGCTAAAAAGAGTTGAAAATAACTACTCCAATGGAAAGATCTCGAAAAATTATGCTGATAAAAAAAAACAACTCGAAAAATAGCTTCCTAATGAAGATGTTATGCCTTTTTGAAAAAATGGGTTGTAGATTCTGAATAGTTACAGGAACGGTTTGAAATTTGATTACGAAGTTCAAATTTTTAAAACAATCCTGCCCCTTTAACAATTTTTTTTTTTTAAAAGAAGCTTAAGAAAGAGACTTAAACCCAAGACCTCTATTCTCATAAACTAACTTCTCACCACGTCAGATAGTAAAAGGATTCTCTGGTTAACCTTACCAGCAACTATCTATTTTTTCACTATTCCTGATTTCTTGAGATCGCACAAAGACGTGGGGAAAGAGCATATGTAGCAAAAAAAAATCCCTTCTTCCTGCTTCTGATTTTCTGAGATCGCATACAACATAGAGAAAAGAGCATACACAGAGAAGAGGTTATAGATTGAGTAAATAAATATAACCTAGAAACTGAAATAAACAGAAGGAACCAAGATAACTAGAACTATTAACAAATATAACTGCAAAACAGATACTTTATACCTCCAGATCTAAACTGACATAACTTGGGCAACCAGAAACCTTTTTTCATGAAACGAAAGGGGTTACTTACTGTAACAAATGCTACGAACATAACAGAGCAGTTCTGTAGGCCAAAAAATGTTCATAAATCATAGATCTAGAAAACGAAAGTTGCATGTAGTGAAACAGGCTTCGGATTTGGATCAACAACGGATGCGACCTTCAAAATAGCTTTGATACCATGTAGGAATTTACAGGGCAAGTTCCTTAGATAAAGAACCAAAGGTCACCACTCGCAAAAAGATCACAAATTAGTACACCAGTATTATCACGTGGTTAAAACCCTCGAAGGGGGAAGTAGTCCACGGCCTGAGCCAACACGGCCACTTCAAGCAATTTATTAATATAAAAGAAATATTACATATGTTTCTCTCATAAATGGTTACCATAAAAATGACACTCCATGCTCTTTGAATAGAGATCATGGACCAATCGGGTGTCAAGCCACATATAGTGTGTCGTTAATACCGAGGAGAGAGTGAACTGTCAAATCACTACAAATCGTGACCATCAGATTATAAGCTACAAATGTACATAGTAAAGAAACACACTTTACCTAACTCTACACTAGACTAAGTTATTCTTAACTATTTCCTATGTGTCGGAAAATCCTAACATATTTCACACCATCCACTTCCCTAGGGATTTCAAAAACACATCATGGCAGAAGAGGAAGAAGAAACATCATTCAGTGAAGGAGAGGAATCAGAGGTGAGAAGGCCACATAAAGGTGGAAGATTACTTAGACTTGAACCTTTTAGCACTACAAAACTCTTGGCTTCTCCATTGAATATGAAATGCTTCAAGCATGTCAGTTGTTATGATTTCTGTTAGAAAATTCAGAGGGTTAAACACCATCCCATGCTAAACAAAATTTTCATATCAGGACTCCATGACAACCAAGTTAATTTAGATGGAATCACCTTTACTATATCAACTGCTATTATTTCAGCTGCTACAGGGATCCCAAATGTTGGGGAGAAGTGTTCAATAAAGGTATTTGAAGAAACATGACTTTGAATTTTTCTTAAAACCAAGACACCAAAATCAGACAAAGAGGTTCTTTCCTTTTTCTCACCTCCTTGAAATATATGCACCAATGATGAAGATAATCATGAAATACTTTTCATGGGAAGGTATAATTTCAAGGCTTTATTCCTATCACATCTGGCTCTTAATTCATTTCACTAGGGTAAGGATGCTTAACATACCCTATTATCTTTTTCGGAGCATAGAGAAGATGGCATACAATGCCTAGGAAAAGGAGTATGAATAGAAAATGAGAAGTCTTTTTCCTCATTTCCTCATTAAAATCATAGTCCTCTACCATCTTAATCAACTAAACATTGCATGGAGTACCTTCATAGCTAATGATATTTTCAATGAGCCATCCACTCAGCATGCACAAAATTTCCGTTCATCATCCTAGCCATCCAATTCCATTCTTCCATTTCAGCCCATATCACACTCATCATCATCAGATCAGTCCATTTCACCTCCTTCATCTCCATCTCATCATGACATTTTCTTACCTAGCAAAGGGTTATTGAGCTAATGGGTGTTGTATAATGACTCCAAAAAGAGAAGAAAAGAGATATCAACGCCTTAGAAAATGAGCCACTTCGAGGGGGCAACCTCCAATACATTACATAAATGAACAATTCTTGGATGATACAATTCACAAAACCTCCTTTCTATATATAGGAGTCCATGGGGCCATAATGTAATGTGCATAATCCCTATTAGGAAGTGATGTAATCACAATCAAACCTAATAATAATTTAAGGGCACACCCACTTAAAGATGATGTGATAAATGGTGGATGATATCCATAAAGTGCCATAAATGGGGTCATTTTTGCTGCAGTATGGAAGGAAGTGTTATACCACCATTCAGCGAGAGGTAACCACTTGACCCATTGTGTTTGTTTATCAGATACAAAACAACGAAGATATCCTTCCAAACATTTATTTACTATCTTAGTTTGACCATGAGATTGAGGATGATAAGATGAGCTATGAGCTAATTGAGTACCCAAACAAGAAAATAACTCCGTCCAAAAATTTCCCGTAAAAATGGGATCTCTATCGCTCACAATAACCCATGGGCTTCCATGTAGCTTTTGAATTCTGTCCACAAATGTAGTAGCAACTGTACTTGCTTTAAATGGATGAGATAATGCACAAAAGTGTGCATACTTGGTAAGTCTATCAACTACCACCATGATGACATTCTTTCCTTAGGACTTAGGTAAACCTGTGATAAATCCATTGAAATCTCCTCCCAATGTTGACTTGGAATGGATAAAGGTAGTGATCTACTCACCCCAGTGTTTGGATCTTTGATACTGTTGTGAAACTAAACAATACATACAAACTTTTTTGAATATGATTTAAAATGCATCCCAAAAAAATTCTTTCTTCACCCTGTGGTAAGTTTTTAAAAATCCCGAGTGTCCTCCTAAAGGAGAAGTGTGCAATTCCAAAAGAATCTTTTGTTTTGGTTGGGAATTATTACAAAGATATAAGCGATCTTTGTACCATAAGGAATCATTTTTCCAACTAAATGTATCAGATGTACTAGGATCTTGCTGCAACTTTTGAATGAGTGTCCATACATCTTGTCCTTCTTCCATTCATCTCTTGCTTCAGTTATCCAATCTGGTTGGATAATAGAAATGGCACAAAGCAATGCTTCCACCTCTTCATTCTTTCTTGAGAGTGCATCTGCAACAACATTAAGCTTTCCTTTTTTGTATATTATTTCAAAGTCATAGCCCAACATCTTTGTGACCCATTTTTGCTGCTCTTCTGAAGATAGTCTTTGTTCCAAAAAGTGTTTAAGACTATCATGATCAGTTTTTACCTTGAAGTGTCTTCCCATTAGGTAAGTTCGCCATTTCTTTAGTGCATGCAGTATTGCTAACATTTCCTTTTCATAAATAGGTTTATGTAAATACTTTCCTTTGATTGGACGACTTTAAAAAGCAATGGGTCTTCCTTCCTGCATTAAAACTGCACCAATTCCATTTCCTGAGGCATCACATTCCACAATAAAGGTTTTTGTGAAGTCTGGCGTAGCTAAGACCGGTGCCAGGCACATTGCCTCTTTAAGATGTTCAAAGGCCTTAGTTGCTTCAGGAGTCCATGAAAATGCATCTTTCTTCAATAATGTTGTTAGAGGTGCTGCTATTCTCCCATAATTCTTAACAAACTTGCGATAATACTCTGTTAACCCGAGAAATCCTCGCAACTTCTTTATGGTTGTGGGGACTTTCCATTCCTTAATGGCTTTAATTTTGTTAGGGTCTACTTTAACACCCTCGTGAGATACAATATGACCCGGATATTCCACCTCTTGTACTCCAAAGAAACATTTGGATTTTTTTGCATATAATTATTTCTCCTACAATAGTTTGAGCACCCTATCAACATGTTCAACATGATCCTTCCAAGACCTGCTGTAGATTAGTATATCATCAAAAAATACTAGCACAAATTTTCTAAGGAAGGGTTTGAAAATGGAATTCATCAACCCTTGAAATGTAGAAGGTGCGTTGGTAAGGCCAAAAGGCATGACCAAAAATTCATAATGACCCTCATGAGTTCGAAATGCTGTTTTTGGAATATCTTCAGTCTTCATTCTAATTTGATGATATCCTGAACGAAGATCCAACTTGGTAAAATAAATTTCTCCATGTAATTCATCCAATAATTCATCAATCACAGGAATGGGAAATTTGTCTTTAATGGTGAGCTTATTGAGCTCCCTATAATCCGGACACATTCGCCATGATCCATCCTTCTTTTGTACCAATACTACAGGAGCAGAGAAAGAACTTTGACTGGGTTGAATTATACCCGCCTCTAACATTTCTGCAATCATACGTTCAATTTCGCTTTTTTGGAAGTAAGGATATATATAAGGCCTGATGTTTGGAGGAACACTTCCTGGAATCAAATGAATAGCGTGATCATGATCACGAATAGGTGGGAGTCCTTTGGGAGTTTCAAACACCTTGGAATGATTGTCCAAGACTTGTTGGAGATCTGCAGAAATAGATGATTTTGATGTTGGAACTTCTAGTGAGCATAATTATGCAATTACGCCTCGTTGTTCTTTCTTTAGAAGCTTTGTCATGCCATTAGAGCTTATTATCCTTCCTGGCTTCCCTTCAATACCCCGTAATTCGACTTCCTTTCCTTCTAAAAAAATTTCAAGAAAAGTTCTTGAAAATTAAAAGCTACCGTCCCCAAAGATTGTAACCATTGTACTCCTAGTACAACATCAGCACCTCCCATAGGAATGGAAAGCATTGGACTATTCCATACATATTCCCCCATGGTTAGCTTGATATTATGGCATTTTCCAGAGCAATTTATAGTTCCTCCATTTGCAACCATCACTTGACATTCTGGTGTTGGGTATTGGAAACAATTTAATTCCTTGGCTACCTTACAATGAATAAAATTATGGGTGCTACCTGAATCAATCAACACTATTACCTTTTTCTTCTTGATTTGTCCTTATATCTTGAGAGTTTGAGGAGTGGTAATTCTTGCCAGTGCATTACACGATATGGTCGGATTCATTTCTTCCTCTTCTAGGGCTGGTTCCTGGTGTATATCCTCTTCTTGTTCATTTTCTTCTTCCTCTTCACAATCTATGTAAAATAATTTATTCTCATCACACTTATGACCTTTAGTGTATTTTCTATCACAACTGTAGCAAAGCCCTTTTTCTATTTTTTCTTCCAATTGTTGTGGTGTCAACCTTGTAGGTTGTGGAAATCTAGGCGTAGCAACACTTCCTTCTTTATAGAATTGAGTGGTAGGCTTCCTTGTCGCCATAATTTTACATTCAACTTTCTTGCCAACCTGAATGCCTTCTCCAATGAATCAGGTTCCAAAACACGAACTTCATGTTGGATGTTATCCTTTAGAGTGCCTATGAAGAGATCAATCCTGTGTTCCTCTGGAATATCAGTTACCCTTATATTCAATTTTTGGAAGTCCTCAATGTGCTACCCCACTAAACCATTTTGTTTGAGATTTATCAATTGGCTAAAGAAGGTGTTTCTCTTTGTATCCTCATAATGTGCTATCATTTCCTCCGTAAAAATTGACCAAGTGACAATTTTTTTATGAGAGCAAAGCCTTCGATACCATACAAATGTATTTTGTTCTAAATGTAAAGTTGCAATGCGTACCTTTTGTGTGTTTTGCACATTATGGAGATCAAAATATTGCTCCGTTTGTAGTATCCATGTTACAGGATCCTTTCCATCAAACTTCCTCATATCCATTTTTGGAATATGGTGGTTCTTCCCGCCAACATTAGAGTTTATGAAATCACGATTAACATTTATTTTGTTCTCATCATGAGGTTCTTATACTATCTTTTCACCATTAGGAAACATTTCTTGTATCAACTTTGTCAAACCTTCCATGTCTGCTTTTAGATCATTCTTCATGTTTTCCATGTTTTCTTTCATGTCATCCATCTTAGCTTCCATGCCAGCTTCCATGCCATCCATCTTAGCTTCCACGCCTTTCTTCAAACCGTCCATCTTCGCTTCCACGCCTTTCTTCAAAACTTCCATTTCGTTTTTTGTTGCTCTTTGCGAGAGTGAAATTTGTTGCACTTGCTCTTGTAATTTTGATAGATCATGTTGCAATTATTCATCTTCATGAGTCATAGTAGAGCCTTCTGAAGGCTTAATGGGTGTTGAATTATTTTTATGGGGCATATTTTATAACCCAATACTGATATCTATTCTACAATATGCCCTTGGAATCAATTCAAATTGATTCTTCAAACAAGACTTATGCAATTCGGAAAAAAAATACACACCTTTTTCTTGCTTTTGAGGAGCTCGATATTGAAATTGGATTATATTTGTGATTGCAGCACTTCAATATTTGATTTTTGGTACCAACGTAGCCCTCTGAATTATATTTCGAATGCCATAGGTCTGACCGGAGTTGGATTCTCCAAGACAAAGTTGTGTCCAATCGCCCAATGACCTAATATTGGTTTGGTAGAGCGAGCTTGTACGGCTTTCCACATGTCATCGTTTCATCCTTCGTCTTTAAATTTATAGCCGAAACTACAGTCTGTGTACTTGCAACTACTTTTTACGACACTCCAATCCGATGCCCAGAGAGAGAGTTATTGAAATTTTCCCCCGATCACCTCTTTGAGATGAAATTCAGGAGCCTGAAAAAGCACTACCTTCCACAGATCATATCTCCAAAAATATTGCGAACCAAGCTCTAAATTTTTTTTGAGGAATTTCCTCAGGATTTCAGATTTGCACATATGAATTTCAGATTTTGACCCTTCGTAGAAAAAAATGTATAGCGCAAATGCCACGATGACCTGTTTAGGAGCCTGAAAAAAGACCTAACTCCTAATTTCCACGGATCATATCTCGAAATATTGTTAAGCAAGCTACTGAAATTTTTAGAAAATATTCCTCAGGATTTCAGCTTCTTACCCTAAAAATTTCAGCTTCTGAAACTTCGTAGAAAAAAAGTTATAGCGAAAATGCCACGATGACCTGTTTGGAGCAGCGAAACCCTAGAATCCAAAGCCTCTGATACCAAATGTTGTGTAACCAGCTCCAAAAAGAGAAGAAAAGAGATATCAACGCCTTAGAAATGAGCCACTTCGAGGGGGCAACCTCCAATACATTACATAAATGAACAATTCTTGGATGATACAATTTACAAACCTCCTTTCTATATATAGGAGTCCATGGGGCCATAATGTAATCCTAGTGGGCCACAATGTAATCCTAGCCGACCTAAAAATAATTTAAGAGACATGATAATAATAATAAGGGAGTTACACTAACAACAATAAGGGACTATACTAGTCATATAGGGACCTAAGAATGGGCTAGTA
>JAXQQM020065945.1:0-62511 GCA_034641835.2 Pinus albicaulis | reverse complement strand
TGGATGTGATTTGCGATAAATTCTCTAAGGGGCAGCGCTCGGTCATAGCGCTTGATTACATGGATGAAAGGAGGTGCGGGGTTGAGGCCTCAGGGGCTAGGCCCGACATAACTTTAATCACAGATTTTTAGCCTTTGTACAGTGTAATTTCTGGGCGGGCAGGATAACAATAAACAGTATATGGAGGTCTAAGGCCACTACGGGGGTTTTAAGAGGATTCAAAAATGACAGCAGGCCAAGAATTTGTATGTATGGGCTGACATGTACAACATCGGCTCCATCTGGGGACGACATGTTCATCCTTGGACATGTCGAGAACACGTAGATCTCAGACCATTCTGTATGCACATTCTGTTCTTCAATCCCCCTGCGTTTCTTCTGGTAATTTGTCAGCCCTCGTCCCTTATTAAAACAAAAACTGAATCAAAACTTAAATCTATACAATATGTTACAGCACGCGTTCCCAGTCTGGATCAGTATTGAAAGTAGGGCTTGAGGAACTGGCCATTGACAGGGTTGTCAAGCAGATCACCCTGTAAATTTTCTAACACGAATGTGTTATTCCCCATTTGTCCTGCAACTTTAAATGGACCGAACCATAGTGGATCAAATTTTCCATGTTTTCCCTTTTCAGCCCTTCTGACATCCCATCTAAGAACTAGGTCTCAAATCTGAAATTTTCTATCTTTTGTATGGCGATCAAAAACATTTTTCATTTTCTCTTGATATTCTGCTAACCTTTGATTCACCTGGTCTCGTGTTTTCTCTAATTATACCAGTTGATTAATTCTTCTAACCATATCATCTGGTTCTTCTTGACTTTCTGGCATGAAACGTGCCACTGGCAAAGCCAATTGCATAGGAAACACAGTTGCTCGCCCATACACCAATTCATAGGGATATTTCCCTGTTGCTCTCTTGCTAGTTATTTTGTTTTCCCACAGAGCAAACTTTAATTGGGAATCCCAATTTTTCTGATTCTCATTTATGGTTTTCTTCAAGGCCCTCACCAGAGTTTTGTTGGAAGATTCTGCCAAGCCATTCCCCTGTGGATAGTAAGCTGTGGAGTGATTTAATGCAATATTATACTGCTGGCAGAAATTTAAAAATTTATTGGACTTGAAGGCCTGTGCATTATCAGTTACAATTCTAGCTGGACAGCCAAACCTGGATATGATGTTCTCTTCCATGAATTTGATGATTACAGCATCTGTAGCATTCCTTGTAGGTATGGCTTCCACCCATTTTGTAAAGTAATCTGTAGCTGTTAATATCCATTTGTGTTGGCCACTTGAAGGGGGATGTATTTCTCCAATAAAATCTAATCCCCATTGCTGGAATGGTTCATTTACATGAACTGGAATTAGGGGCAGAGCAGGCAGATTCTGTCTCTCAGCAAATTTTTGACGCTTATCACATGCTCTAACCCAATTAAAAACATCTCCAAATAATTTTGGCCAATAGAAACTAGCCTTCAGAACTTTATGAGCTGTAGCTCTCCAGCTGTAATGTCCTCCACAAATTCCTTCATGAAATTCTATCATTATATTTTCTACTTCATCCTCTGTGAGGCACAATAATAGTATGCCTGAAGGATCTCTCCAATATAACTGACCATTGGCAACTATATACTTCTGTGATTTCATTCTTACAGCTCTGTATTTTATCTTATCACAACTTGGAGGACAGCTGAGTGTTAAAAGATATTCAACTATTTCTTTATACCAAGGACTAGTGAGATATTTTATGTGTATCTTTTGAGTGGCCATCTCTAGTCCATGTTGCTCTTCTCCTTTCTCAGGCTCTTCATTTGCTATCATAGACAAGTTTATACCTAAAGCCTGATGATTTGATTCAGACAAAATTTTGGCTAGCCCCTGGCCTTTAACTAGCTTAGTGGGCCTTATGTCTAAATCATATTCCCGTATTTTTGCAATCCATCTTCCTCTTTTGCCTTCACTATCTCCTTGAACGAGGATATCTTTGACAGCTGCTGTAGGGACATAGGCAGTGATGTGAGACTGAAAAACATACATTCTAAAAGCCTTGAGGGATTTCACTAGGGCATATGCCTACTTCTCCAATATATTGTATTTCAATTCTGCATCATGTAATACCTGACTGAAAAAGGCTATGGGCTGCTCATATCCATCTTCATTTTTCTGCAATAAGACTCCAGCTATTGTATGGGGTGAAGCAAATGAAAATATCATAAATGGCTTTGTATAATCAGGCCTAGCCAGCACAGGAGCTTCAGAAAATGCCTGTTTTATCCTTGTGAATGCATCTCTAGATTCCTGAGACCAGTTTACTTCATTATTATTTTTCAACATATCAGTTATATGCCTAACTATCTCAGCATAGTTAGGAATAAACCTTCTCAGGAAATTGATTCGGCCTAGAAACACCTGCACTTCCTTCTTATTCCTGGGTAAAGGAATACTGTTTATAACTTCAACTCTCTTAGGGTCTATTTTCACACCATATTTAGTTACAATGTGCCCTAAGAGTTTTCCCTCATCTAATGCAAATAAAGATTTTTGAGGATTGAGGGAAAGACCATACCTTCTGCATTTTTCAAAGGTTCTCTGCAAGTGCTGAATGTGTTCAGTATCATCCTTTGAAAATACTGTGATATCATCCAGATATACCACCAGAAACTTGTCCTACTCTCCAACAAAGGCTATGTCCATTGCCCTCTGAAAAGTAGCTCCTGCATTAATTAATCCAAATGGCATCCTGGCATACATAAATGTTCCCCATGGTGTTGTAAATGCAGTTTTCTTCTGATCCTCTGGGAACACAGCTACCTGATTATAACCAGAAAACCCATCCATCATTGACATTCTGGAGGCTCCGACCACTTTCTGCAAAATGTGGTCCATCTTGGGCAATGGGTAATTATCTTTTAAAGATGCTCTATTTAAGTTTCTGAAATCTACACACAACCTTATTTCTCCATTCTTCTTCCAAAAAGGAACAAGATTTTCCACCCATTCTGAGTATCTCAATGGCACAATTATTTTGGCCTTCAGAAGCTTCTTGATTTCTTTTTCAATAGAGGGAAGCAGCAGAGGATTTATCTACCTGAGCTTCTGCTTATAAGGCTTTGCATCTTCCCTCAAAGGAATTTTATGCTGCATTATATTAATATCAAAAGTTTTTAGGTCCTGATAAGACCATGCAAATGCATCCTTGTATGACTGAAATAATTTCAAATATTTTCTTTTGTATTCCTCTGAAACCTTCTTAGATAATCTTACAATTTTGGGCTCAGCATCAGTGCCCAAATTCAAGTCTTCTACTTGATTTTCTTCTACTATTTTATTATGCTGCAATGGAACATCATTTTTGTCAAACAATATTTCTAGAGGTACCAGCCCTCCAGGTATGATATTTCCTTTCAGCTGTAGCACTTTATTGCCTGCTATTTTTTCTTCCCATTTGTTTTCCACAACATTTTCAGCTTCCTCTTCTTCATTATCATCAATCTCCATATTTGAAAACTCACCCACTGTCTCCAGGAATCTCTTCATCTGTTCATCATCTTCAAAAACTTGCCAGTGTTTAATATTAGCTGGGATTGATGGTCTGTATCGTACTTCAATTCCATACCTCAATAGAGGATTCTGTGGAGGACGAAATGTACTTGTAGCCACAACAAGAGAATCTGCCATTCTGTTATGCTCCCAGGGCATGAACTGTATATTAAAATCCGAGAAGAAATTTTCCACCATGTCCCATACTTCATTTATGTAGGCTCTCAGGCGAGGATGCTTGGTTTGGCATTGATTTCTGACTTTTCTGACCACCAGCTCTGAGTCTCCCATGACTTTCAAACTTTGTATGCCCATGTTTCTGGCTGTTTGCAATCCCAATAAAAGTGCTTCATATTCAGCTACATTATTGGTAGCCTCATATTCCAATTTAAACGGTAGTGGCACCCATTTTCCTGTAGGAGAGATTAATAACACCCCAGCTCCATTACCTTCCTTTGAATTTGCTCCATCAAAATGTAATGTCCAAATTTCTGATTCCTGGTCTTCTGAAGGCTGCTCAGCTTGGATTTGACCGAAGGGGGGCTTATGGGCATAATTTTGATTTTCTTCTAGCATCAAACACGAGAAATCTCCCTCTTTGTTATAGACTGGTGAATTCTCTGAGCAGTCAGCCTTAGTTACCATTTTAACAAATCTAGTCTCCCTGTATAACCTCCTCTCTTGGCCTCCAAAGACTGGGACAGTAGCATATGTTAAGTCCATTTTGAGTGACCCACCAATTTTTGTACCCCAGGACCTTGACAGCAACATGCCAAAGCGGGCTGGGATATCAGCCACCACAATGTCCATGACCACACTCTTTGCTGGAATTTGGGCCAAATTGACCACTAAATCTTTAATCATCTCCAAGCATTTGACTCTTTTGGAATCAAATGAATAAAGGTCTTTATATGGGCGTGTGATTTGCAGTCCTATTTGTTCCATGACAAATAGAGGCATAAGATTATGGGAAGCCCCAGAATCTAACATACAATTGTGTAACAGCAGGTCATGAATAACTAGAGACACATAAAAAGGACGATTAGAAGGATCTACTTCCTCAACATGTGGGCCAAAGACTACCATGGGTATTTCTTCTTGAAGGTTTAAACTATCAGGCACAATTGATATTTCAGGAGGGAGCATAAAATAAGTAAATTGAGACTGATATGTAGGTTGTTTTAGCAGCTCAGTCAAGGGGACTGGAATTTTAATTTTCTCAAGTTCTTTTTGCAAACTAAAAGCAGGAGGGGGCTTTTCTATCACAACTTCTTTTAACTCTTTATTTTCAGTTGAAAATTTAATTTCTTTTGACACAGATTCATCATTAGGAGGACTGACTACTTTTGAAGAAGAAGGAATCTGATCGTTAGGCTGCAAGGGATTATTTAGAGAACTCTTACCTTTTTCTGTGTTTCTCTTCGTTGCTGATTCCTTCTAAGCAGGTACCTCCTTCTGAGGTGGCTGCTCTTCTTGATCTTGAGTTCGGGTCCTCTTCCTTGAAAATCTAAGATCATATTTTCTATTGAAGTGTGCTTGCATGAAATCAGCAAATTGTTTACAATAATGATCAATCTCTGCTTCTTCTTCTTCTTCTTGCAATGGGCATTCCATTTCGTCATTGTTTGAGAAAGCAAGATTTGAATCTTCTAGTTCATAAGCAGCATCTTTAGTGGAGTCATCTGCTGGACCTTCCAGGTACAGTGGGTGTGGTACCTGATCTGGTTGCTCTTTTGCTTCTCTTGGAAATATTTGCAGAGGTGGCTTTCTATATTGAGGATTGTACCCTCTGTTTGGAGCATTATAAAAATTCTTGGAAGCTAGGTTCTTGGCCTCCAGTTCATGCTTGACCATCTTCTTTATCATTTTTCTTATTTCCTCCATTTTATCTGAGTCCTTATCCTGGTTGGAAGTGGATAATTCTTCTTTTCCCCTCCTTCCACCCTGTTCAACTTTTCCTTTTAATTTCCCAGTGGAGGCAAAGTTCGCTTCCAATTCAAGAGCATCTGACTGAGCATCATCTAGGGTGGCAGGCTTTCTCTCCCTGAGGGAGAAACCGAATCTGAGTCAAAGGCTGCAATGAAAACAACTTTTGCAGTGTTCTGATGAGGCTTCATATATGCATGGAGATTTAGATATAACTTATTAAATCTCTTAATAAACTCTGACGCCCCTTCATTATGTCTCTTCTTGAGTGTATTGAACTCAGTGAGACACTGTCCATGATCTTTCTTTTCTCCCCATTTCCTGAGAAAAGTATTCTCCATGTCATCCTAGGTGGTTACTGAACAGTTTCCCAATGTCTTGAACCATTTTCTGGCTTCATCATCCAAAGATTGCACAAACAATCTCAAGACCACATCCAAATGTTCTACATTTAAGTTTTCTGCAAAAGAGCAGAAAGCCTCAAGATGTTTCTGAGCATCAATATCATTTTCTCCATTAAATCTAGGTAGAATCTTCAAATAATCCTGTGGCATATCATTTAGCACTTGGGGTAAGGCCAGTGGAGCATATTTGTTTAGGAGAAAAGCTGGTGCATTAGCCATTGGAGGAGGTGGGGGTTGTGCAACAATATGAGGTACAAATGAAGGAAGGGGAGGGGGAGGAAGTGGAGTATGTATAACAATGGGAATAAATTGCACAGAAGCCTGAGGTGTAGATGGGAATAGTTCACGGTTAACAGCAGCTACTTCTATGACTTCTTTAACTTCTTCAGCCTCAGAGGTAGGATGAGGGTTATATTTGGTTCTAGCACTTCCCCTGGGTGGGCTATCTGAGTAATATTCGTGATTTTCCTCAGTGGAGTCGGGATTTTCCACTGGGATTTCCTGAGAAGAAGAGGATGGATGATCTTCTACAGAATATTCAGGGACTTCAGCACGGGCTGATTGTCTTTCTTTCCAACTTCTTCTATGAATAATCTTCTCTGGGTTAGATATAGAGGATGTCTTTAACTTAGAGGAATCTGGCCTCAAATGTGGCTTTCGAGGAGCCAGGACTACCAATAGATTTATCAAATAAACAACAGTGGAGTCGCCAAGGTGAGACATATGCAACTCTTCAACTCTCTGTGCTCACCTGATTAGAGAGTGAATATGATTTTTCGAGGCCCAGGGAAACTGATATTCTCAAATTTGTCGCCGGCAACGGTGCCAGAAAGATGTTGTCGACAATTCTGTCACTCCTAGAGACAGCCTAGAGTTGCCATAGACCAGTGCCTAGCACATATTATCATAGAAAGGGAGCATGAAATATAGCTTGGGTGTCAATCCAAATGCTCCCCTGCTATCTCTTGTTAAACAAGGAAAATGATTCAAATGGGACTAGAAATTACAGAAATTGCCACAAAGAAAGTAAGATTGCAAAGACAAGATGCAAAGCCCTAATATAAAGGCATCAGACAGTTAAGAGACAATTTACTGTAAAGAGGGCCGATTCAACTAATATATCATAGAAATCAGATATCAGAAAGCTATGCAAGGAAAGAAACATAAGAATATATTAGCTAACCTTGGACTGATACCCAGATACACAACAGAACCATGCATGGGCTTAATGTTCTAAGAATCCATACTTGACAATGGCGTTTTAAAAGCACCCTCCCAAAGCAACCAATATAGCAGAAAATATGGATGAAAGGAATAATGAAACAGTATGCTATGTGTTAGACTCCTATACCAATAGGTGTCATTTTTCATGATTGTCTTGATTGAACTATGGAATATGTTCAAACCTTTTTTCTTGAGCAAAGGTGTTCCATATTTAAAAAAAAAAAAAACCAAAAAATCAAAAAATTTAAAAAATGTAAAGAGGGTATACCCTAAAAGAAAGATCAAAGGGTAAAAAGAATAAAATGGTCAAAAAAGTAAAAGAAATGAACCCCAAGCAAAAAATAGACCAAGGAAAGTGTGCAAATCCAAATGCCACTACTATTTCATTTTTGGTAATAAAGCAATTGTGTGCAACTTGTCAAACCTTTGCCACAATCCATGAATAAGTCAAACTGTTTAAACTTGGCTTACTCATATTTCAATTTCATGTTGTAGATTAGAGAATAAATATCTGACCAAACAGTTTAATCTTGGCAGATAAGTAGATAGGTAGAGTTAATAAGATGTGCTCAACAGTTTAATCTGAGCCCTTGGATGTAATAAGGGTAGAATTAGATAGATTTGCCTTGTAAAAAAGAAAAGATTGATAAGGGTTTGCAAGTCTAAATGCACCCTAATAAAGAAGAGAAAATGGTAGTGTTAAGTAGATAGGGTAGGTAGATGGTGCTGCAAAGTGTTATCTGATGAATGATGCTGCTACATGTTTTTGATCCTTTATTTTCATCACAAATACTGAAGCTGGAAATA
The DNA here is from genome assembly GCA_034641835.2 of Pinus albicaulis. Taxonomy (NCBI): domain Eukaryota; kingdom Viridiplantae; phylum Streptophyta; class Pinopsida; order Pinales; family Pinaceae; genus Pinus; species Pinus albicaulis. Next base: position 54,611 of record JAXQQM020065945.1, on the reverse strand, counting down.
CACTGGAAAATCACAGGAAGCAAAGTCAAAATCATTAACTTCCCACATCACTTTTTCCCTAAGTTTTTACTAATTTCCCCAAAGTACTAGGGTACTTGGAGATCAAAAGGGCTCAAGGCATTTCCTTGACTTTTGGAGGGACCGGACCCTCGGCCTAATGATCAAAAAGACCTAAGTACTTGAGATAATTCATCATTATAATCATTCATCTTTAACCTTTTCCTAAGTAAAATCTCATTTGGCTTAGGAAAATTATGCAAAATTCCATAAAATTCCCTCATGATAACTTGCTATTCTAAGTTTGAGTGTTGAAGATAAGATATGGCAATTTACTTCAAAAGTTATCACTTCCTTAGATGTGCAAAATATTTTGAGTTTCCTTGTCCTTTGTCACATTTACATTTAACTCTATTTTACTAAATCCCTAGTGAAATGCCCTATCCTAAGTATATAACTCCTTTTTTATAAATACCCCAAAAACCCCTCTATTATAAAGTTTAACCAAAGTAATTATTTCCCCGTGCATTCAAATAAAAACCCACTATATAAGCCCTTTGGTTAAATTATATCTTTATACAATGATCCCGCCCCTATGGTAAGTTAATTATATTAATTAATTTATCATATAATAAAACATATATGAAAAATAAAACTTTAGACATACGATATGTATGTTTAAACCCAAAAATATAAAACCCGAAATTTTATTTGCGAAACCAAACTTTGGGTAATTTCCGCGCCAACGTGGCTCATCCACCTGGCATCCCACCCGATACTTTAATTTTAATACCCGCGCCTAACGAAAACCCCACCATCTATTCATCCTTTCCGCCATCCGATCTCCCACTGTAAGATCTACGGCTAACGTTCATTCCGCTAGCCATCCAACGCCCGAACAATAACCAGCGGGGGATTGGCGGTATTTGACTAGTCACCGTCCACGTGTCAATTACTTTGTGGAATCGCTGCCCTCCCGACTAATACCACCTTCGTCCATAAGCGGTGCGGGGATTACCGCTTACCACTTACGGCTTACCGCCCGACCTTGCATACGTCAGCCCGTACATTGATGACGTCACTCCTCGGAAAACTAAAAAACCCTTTTAACTTGTAAATAAAGCCAATTTTCATGTTTTTTCCGTTATTTTTGTTATCAAACGCGACTGTGCTCTCTGCTACGGTTTTCGAATTTTCATTGAAATCCATTGTTCCATTCAATTTCGCTCCATAAATCCGCCAGACCTGCGTTCAAGCGTCCTCCTGCTACCGCCTGTTACCTGTTAAAGAACCATCTTTCTTCCAAGGACAGGTATTTATCCTATTCCGCCCTGAACTACGAGTAAAACTCTGTGTTCTTTGTTTTTCGCTGAATTAGTGATTAAAACTCATCACTGAGATCTTCCCCAGAGGTTTTAAAACTATGAAATTGCTCCCTGAACTTACAATTGTGCCAATTTCCTTCAATAAGATAAAAATCATGCCTGGCCTGTGAAAAAACCAGAAACCTCCGTTTTGAATCCACAAGAACCAAAATGGAGGCTCCGGCAGCTTTGAATATTACTCCACTGAATGCCCCTCACCGTGAATTGGAGTACTTACCTTTGGTAGATAAATATTTCCAGATTAAAGACTTGCATTTTGATGAAAGTCCCCTTCTAATTTATTGTCGCTGCAGAGACGAATACTCGAAGGGGCAAGATCTTATTAGGTTGTGGGAATCCAATCTCCCAAGGTATCTTATCCCTTCAGTCATCTTTTTCCCAGAAATCATCCATTATTGCCATTCAAACTATGATCCCACTCAAAGGGCTGTAATAGCTCCTGATCATAGTGTTCTGTTTCCCATTACTCCCCAGGCTATCAATGCAATGTTACACTTTGAACCAGACCAAGAATTGGCACCTCTGTCCATGGAAGAATTGATTGAGAAGTCTAATAAATTGACCCCAGAGAAATTAGAGTCCATTTGCAATAATTTCATGTTGCCTGAACACCAACCTAAGGGACCTCCTCCCTATGGTTTTTATTATTTCAATCAATTGGGAAGACTTATCCTCAATATGATATCTTTTGTCTTGGGCTTCAACACTAGTGAATATGTTGATGAGATAACCTTGGTTTTGCTATCCATTTTTACTCCTGGGCAACCTCCTGAGATTAAATATGACTTTGCCTCCTTCATAGCCAACAAAATCCATGATCAGTTCATGAGGCTAGATGATGAAAAAGTCTTTAAATATCAGTCATCTATCATCTCATTATCTACTATCAGTCTAAGGTTCACACCACCATTAGAACTTGATGCAGAAACCCAGTCAGTCTTATTTTGGTCCCCATAATTCATTACCTCTAATTCTCCCCTATTCTACATGGGTTGTATTGATGAGTTTGTATATCTGCAGCAACTTTTGTTAAGGATTCTCTAACTTACTCGGTAATAGAAATAAGAAAGACCTTTATTTGTCGAGACCTATATAGTTAAGTTGAATGGTACAACCTAAAACCATCGATCCTGAAATCCTGGATGCCGTTACATCACCTAAATTCTACATCTGCAACAGAAGCTGTTCTAACATGAATATTTTAGGCAAGCGAGCATCATTAGATATGATCCATTTTTGTGATGTGAAAAGAAAACAACTCCGGTGTAACTAGAAATTAATTAAATTCTACATACCCAACTCTAGAAGAAATTTGGGCAAAAAACGGAAGGATATATTTCTTCATTTGCAATTTCAAAAGAAAGTTTCACATGCTACCCCAAAGTTCTATATTTTCAAGTTAGACATTTGAACTTCAATCCAAAGGGGAGTGGACCCCAATGGATAGTTATGGTGTGGATGTAATTAATTATTTAATTATGAAAAATAAATAAACTATTTCTGTGCATATTGACCAAATGAGATTTTTGAGATCACTTGCCAAATCCATGAGGGATTAAAAGAGGCTAATATTTTCCCCAAAAATCTTTCAAAAAAATCCTTGAAAGAATTTATTTCTAATTTAGATTTTGAGGAAAAATCTAGATTTCCCCAATGAGGTGGAGAGTAGTTGGGAAGAGGTGAAAAAACGGAAAAATTTGGGGAAAACACAAGCATTTTAAAGAGTCTAGAAATGAGCTTTAAAGCTTTGTGATATTATGGTCCATTATGCAGTTTATGAATTGTGATATTATGGTTCATTATGCAGTTTATGAATTGTCATGTTATGGTGCATTATGCAAATGTTAGATTGATTAATTGTTAAGTAATTCCTGTAATTGCAAACCAAAGCTATTGATAGCAGAGAAAAATGGTTGGGTTGTATGGATGAGTATCTGGTAGCAATGAGGTTAGAGATGATAGATCAATTGAAGAGAAAATCTAATAACCATGTATAGGTATAGCTTGCTGTCTCTTACAGAAATATTTAATTTCGGTGTGTATAAACAAAAATTGTTAACAAAACAAACCCATGAACAGCAAGTACCAAACAACTAAACCTAGCACAACAATACTGATGGCACAGAATTCACTGTAATCCATAACAGAAAGTAGGAAACAACAACCCTGTGATAGCGTTATGGGGTCCAGTATGTCAGCTGTGTTACAATGGAGAGAATTGTAAAATTTAGAATTTTCATTATTCTATTAAATGTAATTGTACACATATGGAAGCAGAAGTTGAATCCTAACTAAGGACTAGGATCTAACACTAGGGATTCTAAACTATCCAGTTCAGTATTCTATACCTCCATTGAGTAAAGCAAGAGGATCTGTTTCCTAGTTTTCCCATGGAACAGTTGAATCTGTACCATAGTGTCACACATGTTGAATGGTTGTAACAGAAAAATAAGGGGGGGAAAGCCTATTGAAAAAATCTATTGTGTGATAAAAGTTTGTGTGAGGGAAGATTGTAAGTCTGTGTAAAAATACCATGAACCGAGCATCTGCTTACCGTCCATAGAAACTACTCGAAAAGTAGTTGGAGCAATGGAGGTTAACTGCGCAGAAATAGATGTATGCGAGGAGGCATACATCTATACTTCGATGCTGGAACTTTAAAATGTTGAAAATATTATCAGGCCTGCAAACTGGGAAGTTTGAGTAAGGGCCTAGTGATCATCTAGAGTTGGACAAAACTCTGCACAAAAAAAAAACCTGAGAAATACAAAGTAATATATGTAGATATATAAGTCTACTATATGGACTGAGAAGAGGGGAGGTCAAGCCCAAAAATTCTCATGGAAATTCTTGTATTCCATGGCTGGCTATAAGTACTGAAAAGAATCTAAACCCCAGATAACAGTCTGAAATTGTAAGTGATTCAGTATAAAAACTATAATTGTTATCGGCGCATAAAGCAGAGAATATTTGAGTTATGTTATATGTGTAGCACTCATCACAGGTTCAATTGTCTTCCCCAATCGGGGTAATGTATATAGACTTTTTATGAAAATGAGAAAAAAAAAAATTGGGTCTGGGAGACGTGACAAATGGTATCGGAGCAAAGTTCAAAAATTGGGCAAGACATGTGCTCACAAAGAAATGGTTACCTGTTCTTATGAATATTAAAAATATTTCTTCAAGTATACAAATATCTTGGATATACTTTCAGGTATACATGTAACAGATTGTGATGAAGTAGAAACATTGATATGGGAGTAATATGAGGAGGCTCATATACCAGAATGGTTAAACCTATAATAGGTTTAAAAACTGGAAACCGATATCTCTCAGAAAAATAGTATTTCTATGTAAAATAATAGAGTATGAAAAAAGTTTATAATGACGTATTTAGCTATTGTTCTACTATCATCGTTATGAAAAAAAGAAATTTCAGCGTTCATAAAGTAAAGATACTGAAACCATCTAAATACAGTAGAAAAGATCAATGCTGAAGTTAATGGAGAGGAAAGGGGAAAATGGTACTACCAGGAACATGCAGATATCGAGCAAAGACTACAAGAAGTATAGAAGGATGATTTCCATTCTTAAAACTGCTAAACTAAGTGTTCCTTACTGTGATGAAAAACAAGAGAAAAATGAATTTATATTTATTCCCTAGATACATAGAAAAGGGAACTTCTAGAGATAAGAGTCAAGGTTGTTCTGGAGTGGGAGGTTGGTCATTTGCAGAATTTGGGGTATGTTCTAAATTTTTTGATTATTCTATTTTATGATGGTATGAATTAGCTACATATAAAATTTAAAAGAAATTGTATGAGTGATTGTGATACTACATTTAACAGAATCCATTCAAAGGTAGTCACCTTCCAGATTTTGTTTAAGTTGTAGACCAAAAATCTATGGAGGAGAAACTCCAGAAACTCTAAACCAGGGTAGGTTTAAATCTGAAGTTACTTAGTCTCCATAAATAATAAAATATTATTTTAGTTTCTGAAGATACACATGTAGAAAATAAAATATTACTTTGGTTCCTGAAGCTACAAAGGGGAATATTCTATGCTCTTATAGATGCTAGAAAAATAGTATAGCAGAACTGAAGTAGACATGATACATAACCAAAAGGAAGAAGTAAGACATTATTATGTGATCTTCGAAATTGTGCTAGAAAAATAATAATTTTTCTCTATATGATTCTGGTAACAATTATAATGGTATATTTTGCCAGTCCAAACCTACTCTTACTTCTTTAAAAAAAAAAATCTACATTATAGAAGAGGTATAGCATTCATGGCTATTATAGAGTAAATTGTATTTTAAATTCATTTTTACCCTTGAAACAAGCATTAGGGTAAAATAGTTAAACTATGCTCGAAGTATACTCTTCATTAACCTATCGAATACCTATACAATATGCATTTAAACACCCAAAAGCGTATATATATTAATAAGCCTCGAGCATTATACCAAGTTGATTATTGTTAGTATCAGCCATAAAGGAATCACAAGTATACATGTATGTTATGTGTCATGCGGCGATATAAATGCAAATCTGATATGTGAACATATAGGTCAAAAAGGCAATATAACCATCCAACTACGCGCTGTGAGTTATGTAACAGTACCTGATTAATGATTCACAACCATTTTAAATACGTGAAATATGTGAATAATGTAGAGGTGAACAAGAGAACGACGCAAATAAATGAGTAGTGGTGAATATTAAAAATCACTTCGACCAAACGAAAAAAAACAAGGGATATTCACTACGATCAGCTCCTTTTTAGTCATTATGCAAGACACAGAAACTTAATAAAATAAGGACGAATATATATATGCCACCTGTGGTATTAACCCTGCATTTGACTATGCGCTACGATTATGTTGCTACGACTTTCCCCGCCTAATATATTAACGCAGGAAAAAATTTGTAGCGCCGATCAACCATTCGGAAATTATACATGCAACAGAGGTTAGATTTCACTTCGGTAATGATCCAATGGATAGATAGTGAGACAGATAAATAAGCTCTTTCAAGAAAATGCAGACCGGGTATAAACATAGCTATCAACGATAATATTTGAAGGCTGCAAGAACCCTAGACTGATAGGGATAGCCGTATCAGTTAGGGTTAGAAATTAGAAGAAACAATAGTTTCACCGAGGCATGAACTTAACTATCACCGGTAACTGAAAAGGGCTATGTTAACGCTCTGAAAATTTAAATCCTGAGCGATCACCATCACTATTAAGACCGAGTGTTTAGCGTTGAATAATCGTTTTGAAGGAAACCCTAGAGTTTCCAGGCGTGAAAAATAAACGACTATTTCGGTTTACCAACATAAATCGCAGAAATAAAACAGAGAGATTAACTCCCTTGACCTTACGGAGGCCGAACCCTCAACGCACAAGAACTGTGCCCAAATCGTCCCTCGAAGAATCGGTGCTTGAGTAATCTGTACAACAGGAGAACCTCAGAAATAGGTAAACGCCAAACATATTCAAACAAATCCTGAGACGAAAAATAACCCAACTGTGTTATAAAACCAACCAGAGAAGAAAAACTAAAATGGGGAGCCAGCGACCTGAACCTGAAATCTGCTACGAGGTCGCACAGCAATTCTGCACAACCTGGGAATAACAGGGTTCGAACACCAGACGCAACCGGGTCGTCGGGTCTGAATAACATAGGGAGAAAGGATTCACTCTAGGAAGGAAACCACGAAATACTCCTCACTGGAGGGCTTGGAAGAAATAAGACAAGAAATAAAATCGTTATACGACCCGTAAGGAATCCGGGGAAAAGAAGAGATTATAACGAGAACCAGAACCCTAGGGTGAAATCCCCAAAGTACATGGGAACGCTGGTGCAGGGACGGCCGTAGTGACCTCGAATTTTGACAAAATCTCGAAGGAGATTTTCACAAGTTCCGTAGCACAGAAATTTCTGCACAAATCGATAAGGTAAACCTTATTTAAGGTTATTTGGCAAACCGATCGACAACAATTTCATCCAGCTGTTGATGAAAGGCATTCTCCGTCCAGGAATGAGGTACGAAGGCGGGATCAAAGGGTTTCAGTCGCGAGCAAGAGGCTCACTAATGAGTTGTATGGAACAGTGTGAGAAGGGATGCGTGCATCTCTCTCAGTAAAACGACGGTTCTCCCAAATCGTACAAACCTGGCACACTCTGACACGTAGCTATTAGCACCACAAGCAACCACTCTGTCAGATATGTAGCCCTGCAACTGGGAATCCTCAGCGTAGGTACGTACCTATGAGGGTGATAAACAATGCTGGTTACATGTACGCAGTGCTCAGAGTTAAAACTTATCGATCTCATGGTTAGGAAATCGAGTTCTAAAGCATACAGAAAAGAAAATGCAAATCAAATCGGAGTGATAGCAAGGGAGATGATTGTATAGTTCAAAGTGTGAGATAATGCCGGCGCGCATAATTGCGCAGCGCCAAATTACCTGTATATAGTCACATAAAGCAACTACGCGGCACACCTAATTATCACGTGAACATCACACAGGGGTTGCGTCGGATTGTAACTGACTGAGTTGTCAAATGATGATGGATATATACGTCCGTTCAACTGTTTTCAAGGGCAGATATATGCATTATACGCCGAATGACCGATAAGGGTGGAGAAAGTAAAATATTTACATTTAAACGCGTTACACATGTATATATATCTCGAGGGCGATAGCACACGTCTATCAAAGTACATAAACAGTGGAGTATATTTAAATAGGTATTGTGCATAGTTATGCTCGTTCAAACCGCTTCGCTGAAGTACATAAATATACATATATGTGGATTTGAGATACCACGAGTTTAGGTATTATGTATATATTAGGTATTATATTTATATATGGTGGGGTCGTGTATTAAGATAAAAATTAGATATAAAAGATATACATGTTACGTAAAAGACATATATAGAGTGGGGTTATGTGCTACGATGGAAGGTTGATATAAATGGTACATGTATATATAATTTATATGTGGTTTCTAAATATGGGTCAACCATCTTACACATATAACAAAAGGGTATAAAGACTCAAAAGAATATAGTGGATAAATGATTGTTAGATATATGTGATTGGAAATATATTTATATATATAGGGGATGTATATAGATATAAAGATATACCCCGAGATAATTGTGTTAAATACATATGGGTTAGGTGATGTTACAAAAAAAATATATATATACAAGGGAAATGATCCATATGGGTCTATAGCAAGAGTGCATTCATTATGAAATTTTTTTTTTTTCCCAAAACCGGAGGTGTTACAAATGAACCCGAGATGTTTTGTTGGTGTGTAAGTACTATATATATATATATGCGAGAATATATATAAGTGAAATGTTTTATTTGTATGTCGGTAATACATAGGTATATATATATGTGTGATAATATATATATATATGTGTAGGACAAAGATGTATATGTATATGATTAAGAATAATATAAGTGGAATGTTCCATGGTTTTATAAATGTAAAGATGCTAGATGCGTAGAGAAAAACTTTGTCAAGATGTTACAAATTATGTGATATATGTATAATTGCACATATGATAATTATTACATACAAGTGGTTAATGTGGTAGTATATCGTTCTATGTATTGACATATGATATTTATGTTATATAAGCGGTTGACATAAGTGTATCTCGGTATATGTATGGATCTATATGGGAGATAGATGGTATAAGGTATGTATGTATATAAGGGCCTTAATAGAGGCAATAAGATTGTATGTGCAATAGGATTGTATGTGTTATAAATGTGATGTTGGAAAAGAGAGACGAGTTAAACTATTGGTTTCACAATTATTATCGAGAAAGAATATCTCTAAGAAGAAATGGATATATGTTCCTAATATGTGTTACCATAGTTATTGGAACAAAAGAAGAAGGAAAGCTTATAGTGGAACATATAGAGAAAAGTGGATAATAGAAAAATGACAAATTATATTTAATAGAGGTATATTAAATATAAATTGTAATTTCTTAAATTCCTATTAAGAATATATATATATATATATATATATAAAATAATAATAAATTAAAGTGAAACAAATTTCACGTGGGACATAAGTTAAAGCTACAATTAACATTATAAATATAGGTGATCTTGTTATATGTTATAATGTTAACTTTGATGAGTCGTATGAATATAATACCTTCATACATGATAATTGAGTTCAGTTAGAAAAATTCCAACTTATACCCACGGAATTAAGGGAGAAGAAAAAAAAAATTCACTAGGGAATATTAAAAGTGAATTTACCTTAAAAGTTGCAAGTAAAGTGGAAGGACACTATTGTGGTAGATTAAGTGGTAAAAGTATAATGTGGAAAAATTACCAAGATGAGGTTCAAGACAAGTATAATTAAGTCATGACTAAAATATTTTGTGATAAACCTATTTTAGCTCATATACATGGAAAATAATGAAGTGGTAAACTTAAGTATGAGTTATAAACCCAGTAAATAATTGGTTCGGTAGTTGTGGAACATTGCATATTAAATAATGTAATGCAGATCCCTTACATTGAGTTATGAATGAATGAATGAAGGGATAAATCAAATTTTCCCAGGTAAGTTAGCTAGGTTAGAATTGAAAACCTACCATTGTTTTTTTTTATACATGGGAAAATGATTATGAAAATGAGCATGCATGGATAAAAAATCCAATGGAACATAATTAATTTCCTCAAATTATCATTGGAATATGTACAACATGGAAAAAAAAAAAAACATTCATGTGCGAAGTAAGAATTGAATTATATGAGTTATTACTGATTAAATTGATTGACTAACAAATGAAAACAATGAGAAGATGCTGGAAGTACATCTATGAAATGAGAAAGGGTAAGCATAATCATGCATATGATACAATTGTTTTCTTTCATTCATGAGTACTAAGGAAAATTTGTAAAATTGTTTAGTCAAGTGTGTAACAGGAAAGTGTACCCTCTGGAACCAAGGAGAAAAAAAAAGGGGGGGTGAAGATAAATCACCTAGAAACTCAAGAAAAGCTGAACTGGACCAAGTTGCGTGAGGAAAGAATCTCACTGAAAAACAAGAAAGGATAAGTAGTGTACTAAAAGTGCACTAAACTATTATGAACCTGAACGGTTTGACTAATAACTGAATTTCTTAAGTTTATTGAAATGCAAAATGTTGTTGTGAATTATCAATTGTAGGTATCTGACATTACTTACAGTTGTATGAATTGTGGACAGTGAAAACAGAATAAAAGATATTCCAGACAGACTTCTTGCAAAGAAGTAGGAAGAAAACCAACTGCATAAAGCATCAGTAAATAGAGTGGAAGCAGAAGAGTACTCTGCTGGAAACTAATCAAGGAGGAAGAAGAAATTTTTTTCAAAGTGGAAAAAAAAAACAACGTTAAAGTGTAACACCGAGGAAGGTGTTGAAAAAGGGGGGAAACTAGCCTCCCCCTTGCATATTAAAATTTATGATGAGTTTCATGTCTCCTTGTTGAAAAAATATAATTTTTGTACATGATGATTCTCACATGATTGATTGGAATGTGGTCCAGGAGGAACCGATTTGGATGTGGTTCAGGTGGAACCAGAAGAATAATTTCCTTCCAGAGTCGCTTCAAAGATGAAAGCGGGAAGAAATGGAAATTGCGAAATCAAATAGTAGCTAGAGTAAAGGTGCAGTGGAGCACTTTACTGCTGAAAAGCTACATGGATTAGAGAAGCTAAGATGATGGAATAGCGTTCATAATTATGTTCAAAATAAACTAAGTAGATAGTTGTCAACACCGAGGACGGTGTTTATTTTCAGAGGGGGAATATGTAACACCCCCAAGTTCTATACTTTTCAAATGAGACATTTGAACATAAATCCAAAGGGGAGTGGACCCCAATGGATAATTATTGTGTGGATGTGGTTAACTATTTATTTATGAAAAATAAATAAAATATTATGTATGCACTATGACCAGATGAGAAAATGAGATCATATGCCTAATCCATGAGGTGATGGAAAAGGAAACAAATACTTTCCCCAAAATCTTTCAAAAATCCTTGAAAGAAATTATTTCTAATTTAGATTTTTGAGGAAAAATCTAAATTTCCCCAATGAAGAGGAGTAGTTGGGAAGAGGTGAGAAAAAGTTGGAAAAGCTGAGGAAAAGCTTAAAGCGGCTTTAAAGAGTCCCAAAATGGGAAGCCTAGGCTAAACAAGAATAAAGCATCCTGAAATTCTGGACGCAGAATTGGAAACAGGCTTTGGGGAAAGCACAACTTAAATAAGCTGCTCCAGAACAGATTGAGGTTAGTCTGTTCTTGGAGGATCTCAGCTCGGGGGTGAGTTCTGGAGACAACCGAACTCTAAGGTTGGGTGGACTGGTCATAGTAGAGGTATGCATGCATAAATTGGGAGATTTCTGTAAGTCTGCATTAAACATATCCTTGTTTTATGAATTGTGATATTATGGTCCATTATGCAGTTTATGAATTGTGATATTATGGTCCATTATGCAGTTTATGAATTGTGATATTATGGTTCATTATGCAGTTTATGAATTGTCATGTTATGGTGCATTATGCAAATGTTAGATTGATTAATTGTTAAGTAATTCCTGTAATTGCAAACCAAAGCTATTGATAGCGGAGACAAATGGTTGGGTTGTATGGATGAGTATCTGGTAGCAATGAGGTTAGAGATGATAGATCAATTGAACAGCAAATCTAATAACCATGTATAGGTATAGCTTGCTGTCTCTTAGAGAAATATTTAATTTCGGTGTGTATAAACAGAAATTGTTAACAAAACAGACCCATGAACAGCAAGTACCAAACAACTAAACCTAGCACAACAATACTGATGGCACAGAATTCACTGTAATCCATAATAGAAAGTAGGAAACCACAACCCTGTGATAGCGGTATGGGGTCCAGTATGTCAGCTGTGTTACAATGGAGAGAATTGTAAAATTTAGAATTTTCATTATTCTATTAAATGTAATTGTACACATATGGAAGCAGAATTTGAATCCTAACTAAGGACGAGGATCTAACACTAGGGATTCTAAACTATCCAGTTCAGTATTCTATACCTCCATTGAGTAAAGCAAGAGGATCTGTTTCCTAGTTTTCCCATGGAACAGTTGAATCTGTACCATAGTGTCACACATGTTGAATGGTTGTAACAGAAAAATAAGGGGGGGAAATCCTATTGAAAAAATCTATTGTGTGATAAAAGTTTGTGTGAGGGAAGATTGTAAGTCTGTGTAAAAATACCATGAACCGAGCATCTGCTTACCGTCCATAGAAACTACTCGAAAAGTAGTTGGAGCAATGGAGGTTAACTGCGCAGAAATAGATGTATGCGAGGAGGCATACATCTATACCTCGATGCTGGAACTTTAAAATGTTGAAAATCTTATCAGACCTGCAAACTGGGAAGTTTGTGTAAGGGCCTAGTGATCATCTAGAGTTGGACAAAACTCTGCACAAAAAAAAAACCTGAGAAATTCAAAGTAATATATATAGATATATAAGTCTACTATATGGACTGAGAAGAGGGAAGGTCAAGCCCAAAAATTCTCATGGAAATTCTTGTATTCCATGGCTGGCTATAAGTACTGAAAAGAATCTAAACCCCGGATAACAGTCTGAATTTGTAAGTGATTCAGTATAAAAACTATAATTGTTATCGGCGCATAAAGCGGAGAATATTTGAGTTATGTTATATGTGTAGCACTCATCACAGGTTCAATTGTCTTCCCCAATCGGGGTAATGTATATAGACTTGTTATGAAAATGAGAAAAAAAAAATTGGGTCTGGGAGACGTGACAAACCCAATTTCAGAGGGGGAATATGTAACACCCCCTAGTTCTATGCTTTTCAAATGAGACATTTGAACATACATCCAAAGGGGAGTGGACCCCAATGGATAATTATTGTGTGGATGTGGTTAACTATTTATTTATGAAAAATAAATAAAATATTATGTATGCACTATGACCCGATGAGAAAATGAGATCATATGCCTAATCCATGAGGTGATGGAAAAGGAAAAAGACTTTGAATGAATGTTTTTTTGCACATGAGATTAGCTGTTCAAAGGATCTACCATCTTTAACTCCATTACTACAAGGAACTCATTCCCATACTCCAACCAATTGCCTCTGCTATCAATAGCTTTAGTTTACAATTACATGAGTCACTGAACAATAATCAATCCAGAATTTGCATAATGAACCATAACATAACAATTCATAAATTGCATAATGAACCATAACATCACAATTCATGAAACAGGGATATATTTAATACAGACTTACAGAAATCTCCAACATTAGGCATGCATACCTCTACTATGACCAGTCCACCCAACCTTAGAATCCTCTTTATCTCCCAGGATTCACCCCCGAGCAGAGATCCTCCAAGAACAGACTAACCTCAATCTGTTCTGGAGTAGCTTATTTAAGCTATGCTTTAAAAAAAAAAATTGCAGCCTCAGACAGAGAACACTCTTGAAATAAAAAGTCGCTCCTGGATTGATAATTAATGTAGGCTAATAAGGTGTTTGAAAGATAACTTTTTATGCTCCAACATTTTGGCGCCATTGCTGGGGAGAGTGTATGTCATTTCAAAGGAGTGATGCACAATTGATTTTCTTTTGCTTGAAAAAAATTGGGTATTAAAGACGGAAGGTAAGAACCTGCGCACTGAGAAAGAAACACACTTGCTCACAGCCCGCTTCACAACAGAATTAGGTAAGCTTATCTCTTTAGGCAGGAATGAAGGCTTGTTTTCTTGAATGAATAGACCAACTAAGAAGAACAAAATTCCGCCTAAAATTTAAAAACCTAAGGGACCAGTGACACTTGGGTGGAAAAATTTTATTGACGAAATCCTTAAAAGAACTAAATCTCAGCCATCAGTAGGACCTAGAAAAGCTATCTCTAGACAGCCTACTAGTTCCCTTCAGGCGATAGAGTCACCATTTGAAGCCTTTACTGAGATACATATTCAAACAGAGGGAATTGAGCAAGATACCCAAGAAATTGAGAATCCCTGCATAATTTTCCCTCAAGAAGGGAACTTTAGTAATCTCCGTGAAGGAGAAGGGGAAATAGGAGAAACAGAAGAACCAAAATCTCCTATCGAAATAGCCCAAACAGTAAGCAACCCAGATAAGGGAAGTGCTATTAAACTCATTCAAAACCATGGTCCTGAATCACCTCAAATAGTAGGTCAACAAGGAATACTTATTGTTCCAGACCAGGGAAGTGTTGTCAAAGCCATTCCTTCTCCTTCTAGTCAGCCTAGAAATTTCCTTGAGATCCTAGAAGGATATTGGCACATCTTTGACCAAATGGCCTAGAACCAAAATCAAAACCAGCAAACACCCCAGCAAACCTCTACACTGCAATATCCTATAGTAGATACTGCAGTCAATGCACCTATGAAGGCCATTCCCCTTCAACATGTTCCCACATTTCATCGCTTAACATCAGAAGATCCAAATGCATTTTTGTTTGAATTCGATGTGTTATGTAGGGGATATGATTATACCACCGATCGCCAAAAATTAAAACTATTTCCTTCTACATTAAAAGGAGAAGACTTACGATGGTTTATGGGATTAGGTGGGGGTGTCATAACTGATTGGGATCAGATGAAAGCTATGTTTTTAAAGAAGTACCAAGATTATTGCAGGTCTCGGGAACTAAAAGACGAAATATTCCAAATGACAGCAAAACCAAATGAAACCTTGGAAGAATATGTGGAACGGTTTCAATACAATCTTCAGAGATCTCCTTATGCGTCTTTACCCTTACCTGATAATGTGTTGAAAACTACATTAATTAGGGGAATGAATGATCAATGGGTTGAAACATTGAATATTATGGGAAAAGGTGATATATATCAGGAAAGCTCTGCCAACATCATTGATTTCTGTATCAGGATTTCGAGGGGCAACACAAGGCTAAAATCAGTAGAACGTGGTATGATTACAAGAGACAGCAAGACCTCCAATGAAGTTCTGACTCCTGTAGAAATTGGAAAACTGTTGGAAGATTTTAAAAGAGATATACTTGGAACTCTAACAACACAGTTTGAAATTATGCAAGTGAAACAAAAGCAAGCAACAGCAGAGAAAAATTTGGCGATATTCTGTGCTAGATGCAGGAAGAAACACAACCACAAAGAGTTCCTGTTGGATGTGATCAAATTTTGCGCCATTTTCATGAAAGATCACCCTACAGAAGGATGTCCCTTTCTTCCTGGACTAAAAGCAGTTTATAAGGAGGCAGAAGAAGAATCAAAAGCAGTATGTCTTCTTAATCAGCACTGACAATGGTAGCCATGACAATCAGGTATGCCAACTGATACATTTTCTTCTTTTAAACCTCTTCAATACAATGCTCAGAAATATAATGGAATGTGTAAAAATCAACCACCTTTCCCCAATTGGTCACAATATCTATTCCATACAACATCTTGGCCAAATAAAAAAAATCAAACTAATTGGCCTAGTTTTCCTTTCTTCCCACCGTTTTGGAAAAATAATACTTATCCAACATAATGGTCCCCCTCTACTTCGCAGAGTCAGACCTGGCAGTCAAAATGGAAAATACCTACAAATCAGCCAGCTGGAACAATCCCTCTCTCTCAACCTACACTACCAGCTCCCTATACAAACCCCCAGACCAACTTAAGACCACAACTCCCAGCTCAGCCCAACCCAAACCAAAACAATAGGCCAGTTCAGTCTATCCAAATAATGGAACCCCCAGAATTAGAAACTGAACTGAGGGAGTGAAATGACCTTCAATTAAGGTCTGGGCACATAGTAGAAACAGAGAGAAACAATAATGTTCATATTGAAGATCCGTTACCTATAGAACAAACATTACAAAAAGAGAAGGAGGTTCAACAACAAAATCAACAACAAGTAACAACTTCCTCTCCACCATTCCCAGAACGATTAATCATACCACACCCATTAGAACATCCTGATTTTGATCTTCTAGGAGAATTAAAAAATTTATGTATAAAAATCCCTTTCCTCCAAGCTATCCAAGACATCCCTATATATGCAAAATCCATTAAGGAATTATGTATAAAGAAGCCAAAGAGGAGAAAAACCACCAATCCAACTGTCCAAATAGTCGGTACTTTATCTGACTTATTATTAGGAATGGAAACACCCATACAATATGAAGACCCAGAAAATCCCATAGTGACAGTGCAAATCCATGGGCAATTGTTTCCAAATGCCTTAGTTGATATTGGAGTAGCAATCAATATCATAACAACCACCACCTGTCAAAAATTGGCATTACATCGTTAGAACCAACAACAACCTTATTGGAATTGGCCGACCGATCGGTAGTCAAACCAAAGGGTACACTACAAGATGTAATGGTATCTGTAGATTCCTGGGAATACCCTGCTGACTTCCTGGTTATCAATCCAAAGAACCAGCTAGATGGACAACCGTTAATCTTAGGTATACCTTGGTTGGAAACTCTCGATGCTTATATTGGATGCCGATAAGGCAACATGACAATAACAAGGGGAAACTATGTCAAGAATTTAGCTTTATATCCCCCAGCCCAGCCAAGCCTATCAATAATCAAAACAAGAAAACAACCTGTATCATATCTTATGGAAAATATGAGATCACCTTTAAGTGTATAAAATTCTCTTGATTTTAAAGATCAAATAGATGATGATATCATCAATAGTTTTATTAATAAACCACAAATCAGATCCCATCTACAATGTCACATGATCAAGGTAGCATTTGATAATAAGGAAGAAGAATATCCTCTGAAAGACATTCCTGATCAAGTAATACCCTCTACTTCTGTGTACAATAGTAAGATTGTAGAAATTGAGCTGGGAAAAACTCTAAATATTAACAAAAATCTCACTGTTGAACAAGAAGAGAAGTTGGTCCAACTATTGCGGAAATACAAAGCAACCTTTGCATGGGATTACCCAGAAATGAAACGAATTGACCCCCAATTATGTACACACCACATCTATATTGAAAAATATGTGAGACCAATTCGCCAACCCCAAAGTAGACTAAACCCTCACCTCAAAGATATTGTGAAAGTTGAATTACAAAATCTATTGGATGTTAATTTCATATACCCAATATCTGATAGCAAGTGGGTCTCTCCATTAGTAGTGGTACCAAAGAAGAACGAAAAGTGGAGAATATGTGTAGATTACCGTGAACTTAATAAGGCAACCCAGAAAGACCACTTTCCCCTTCCTTTCATTGAACAGGTATTAGACACATTGGTAGGAAAGAAATTCTTTTCCTTCCTCAATGGCTTCGGTGGGTACAATCAAATCCAAATTGCCCCTGAAGACCAGGACAAAACTACTTTTACCTCTCCATGGGGGACATTTTCCTACCGAGTCTTACCCTTTGGCCTATGCAATGCCCCTACTACATTCTGAAGGGCCATTATCATCATCTTTGCAAACTTAATAAATGAAGGGCTCGAAGTATACATGGATGAATTCACACCTTATGGAGATTATTTTGATCGAACATTAGAAAATTTACAAAAGGTGTTGCAAAGATGTATTGACAATAGGCTTTGTTTAAGCCATGAAAAGTGTCATATGATGATGACCGAAGGAGTTATCTTAGGGCATTATATTTTAGCAGCTGGAATTCAGGTGGACCCAGCTAAAATTCAGATAATTTTGTTAATACCCACACCCACCACACAAACAGAGGTATGTAGCTTTCTTGGATTTTCTGGTTATTATAGGATATTTATTGAAAATTATTCTCGAATAGCTACACCTTTATATGCACTAATTGGAAATGTTTATTTTATTTGGACAGATAAATGTGACAATGCCTTCAATGATCTGAAAAATCTTGTTTCAACAACCCCAGTGCTGAAGGGCCCAAATTGGAATTTTCCATTCCAAATTTCATCCGATGCCTCAGACACAACAATTGGAGCAGTACCTGGGCAGGAGGAAGACATGAAACCATATGCAATCTATTACATTATCAAAAATCTATCCCCTGCTGAATTAAATTATACTGTGACTGAGAAGGAATTTTTAGCTGTAGTACATGCTGTAAATAAGTTTAGACATTATATAACTGGGTATCCTGTAGTACTATATACTGATCACTCTGCCATTAAATTTTTAGAAAATAAACCTGTTACGAATGGAAGAGTGACAATATGGTTAATTTTATTGCAGGAATTCGACATTACAATCAAAGATCGACCTGAAAAAGAGAACCCTATAGCTGATTTTATGTCAAGAATGCCAAATCCAACAGAAACAGAAGCAGTTCAAGACCACTTCCCAGATGAACATTTGTTCGCTGTTACTGTCAGAACCCCATGGTATGCTGATATAGAAAATTATTTGGCAATATGTAAACTACCTAAACATCTATCCCTTAATGAACGAAATTAGATAATACAGTGTAGTACCCGATTCCCTTGGATTGGGGGCTACCTATTTTACACAGGGGAAGATATGCAAATAAGAAGATGTGTCCGGGAGGATGAGGTATTTGATATTTTAAAAGCATGCCATAATGGGCAGTGTGGTGGGCGTTTTGTACATTGTAGAACTGCCCATAAGGTCTTACGAATAGGCTATTATTGGCCTACCATCTTTAAAGATGCCAAGAAATTTGTGCAGGCATGTGATAGTTGCCAAAGGGTAGGTCGCTCTGGGCAGTCTGATGAAATGCCTTTGAACCCTCAACTAGTAATTGAACCATTTGAACACTGGGCCCCTGATTTTTTTAGCCCTATTAGCCCCCCATCAAACCAAGAAACATACATCCTAGTTGCAACTGAGTATGTCACTAAATGGGTTGAAGCAGAGGCACTTTCAAAAGCTACAGAGGACTCTATAATACAGTTTCTTTTCTGAATATTTGTGCGATATGGCCTCCTAAGGGACATAATTACAGATGGAGGACCACAGTTTGTAGGTAATAAATTAGCTGAAACACTACAAAATTACCACTTTTAGCACAAGATTACAACCCCATACCACCCACAGGAAAATGGCCAAGTAGAGAGCAAGAACAAAGTGATTGAATCTATATTAACAAAAACCGTTGCCTCACACAGATGTGATTGGGTCTACAGATTGCCAGAAGCATTGTGGGCATACCGAACAATGTGGATACCCACTACGAGATATTCACCATATTAATTGGTATTTGGAAAAGAGCCCATCTTTCCAATAGAGTTTGAAATTCAGACACTAAGAACAACCCAAAAGGTGGGTCTAGATTTAAATGAAGCCCAAGCCAAAATACTGCAGCAAATTAATGAATTAGATTAAATTAGGCTCTCTTCTCTTCAACACATAGCATTAATCCAACAACAGAGAGAAAAATGGCATGACACCCTCATCAAATAAAAGATCTTCCACGAAGGAGACTGGGCACTCCTATATGATTCTAGGTTTCAGTATTTTCTAGGGAAACTCCAAACATGATGGATCGGACCTTATGAAATACAAAAGGTGCATGAAAATGGCACTATTACATTAACTACCATTGATGGATCTGGACATTCCTTCAAAGTAAACGGTCATCGAGTATGATTGTATCATAAACCGCTTACCCGAGAATCCTTTTACCAACAATTACAGGAAGATTCTACCATGAAAATTCTGGTTGAAGGGGATAACTCCTCCTCGGCACCCATTTATTAAATCATTTCTTTTTTAAATTTTGTACATAAATATTTTTCATTGTTTGTTTTATGGAATTCGTTTTTTCATGCCTCCGTTTATTTCGTTTATTTTGAGTTTTTGTTGTTTGTTTCATGGAATTCTATTTTTTTTCAAAACTATGTTTATTTCGTTTGTTTTGATTTTTTGTTGTTACTTTCTAAAGGAACAACACTTCTACTATTCCTTTCGAAAGGAGTAGTCGTTTTGCAGAGTTTTTCTATTCCTTTCAGAAGGAACAACAATTCCGCCGATTGTTTCTGTTGTTCTTTTTAAAGGAACAACACCTTTTGAGTGGATTTGTTTTTTGTTTTAGATTAAAATTTTGAGGATTTCTGATGACTCTTCTAAAGGAAAACATATATTTATATACAATCATAAAAATTAAAGCTTACTGTAGTCAGCAAATCAAAATAAATCGTCATTTTTAAGAAATTTGTTTAGTAATGATAAGAAAAAGGAAAAAGGGACATAATCAATAACATGATTTTTTTGTCTTACTACCACTGAATTAATCTGATCGATTATCCTTATCATGTTGATTCTTCCCATATGTTATAACTTTCTTTGATTTTTATATATGGACTAGGAATAAGGGCATATTCCTTTCTATTGAGATGTTCAGACTTATTCCACCATTCCTACTCTTAAGAAGTGCTGAGCCATCCTTTATATATAAGTAGGAAAGTGCTATATGAAAAAGAAAAATATTTACATATTTCACTAATAATTTTATGATTTGGCAGATGGAGGATAGGGGGTCTCATCAAGAGCCAGCCTACCATGATCATAAGGAAGTAAGTGAAGTGGCATTCCCATCATGGCCACCAAACCAAGGATATGGTCCAATAGATAATTGAAAAAATTAAGAAGTCCTTGGAACAGGAGGTCTCATCACGAGCTGGCCTGCCCACTTTTAAATTCTTCCCTGTGAATGGCATTGTGATTTATTTGGTCACCAAGCTAGCACAATGGCCTCCGTTATGACATTCAACAAGCACTTCCTCAACATAAATAAAGGACAATGGTTACAAGGGTGAGAATGCAACTCTGTCAAGGTTATGGACACCTGTGGGCAATAGAGCTCTGTTAATGGTATTGGAGTCACATTTATACACATCAATAGTCATATTAAACCCTTTTTCCTATATCTCTATTTAAATATCAAAAGAAAGTATGAATCCTTAACCTTTTATTTCGAACCTATTATACATGAAAATCATCATAAATCAATCACATTAGTTTGAGTGGGTAATAAATGCATCTGTACTTATGTTTATCTTAAGCTGTCCCTTCTCCTTATCTTTGAATCATTACAAAACGATTTTATATCTATTTACGATTTATCACACGCATTGATTTCAGTAACTGCTATAATTTGATTGAATGTATCATAATTATGCCTACTTTTTCCTGCTATACAACTGTTATGCCACACTTGCCTTTCTTAATTGATGGTCGAGGATGACCTGTCATCCATCCGAGGGGGTGTGGATGTCTGCATTCAGATCAAATCTCGACATTTCTTTACCTGTATGCAAACCAAATCCCCGCATTCTAGGGAATAACAAAAATTTAATGATATTATTCCAATTCGTCGTGTCGTATTGTTCCATTACAATCACTGTGTGTTTGGAAAGAACTAACAGTGTGCAGAGATGATGGGAGGATGACCAATTCAGAGTGAGCCGCAATTTCTAGTTGTTTCTGATGTTGCATGAGATATTTTGGAAAGATTGGGATGGATTACATATTTTACGAGGATGCAACAACCCCATGAAGCAGTGTCCACCGAATTTTTACAGAACTTGCAGGAAGGATACTCCATGGTTAGAGGAAGACAGATAGTTGTAACCGATGAAATAATTGTAGAGGTGTCTGGTATACCAGTGCAAGGAGCTCTATGGACTCAGAAGAAGGTCAAGCTTCGAGAAGACATGAAGAATTTTTAGGATGACGGATAGACATTTGTCGTCAAAGGCAAAGGAGTTCAGCCAGCATCATTGGGAGAACCATGGATGAAATTGGCCAAGATAGTGTAGACCTATATAACATGCGACGGAAGGAAAGACGTGGTAAGACCTTGCCACCTTAAGTTACTAGCTATATTAAAACAGAAATGCACTATAAATTTTCTTGCATTTTTAAATTCCTTACTGCATGATATTTACCGTAGTATAAGAAAAGCTTAGCACGCAGACATGGTGGTCAGCCACCATTGCCTAATCAGATTAATAGTGAGTCGAAGTCTTGCCCAACAACAGACTAGCTGGGAAGAGTTAATATTCTCCATTGATGGAGGGATAGCTTTACCTGCCCCAAACTGGAAGAGAATGGCTAGCTTAACAGATGAGCCATCAATTCATAGATAGTACCTCATTCAAAACGAAGTAGGGGAATGATAGAAGTACTTCCGGGCAGTAGTGGTCAGCCCTTGGAATTTCCCAACTCAGAGGATGAACAACCTCCACAATTGGAAGGAGGAAGTCCTCGTACTGATGAAGAAGAGGAAATTGAGGGATAAATTCGTTACTCGGATGAGGAAGAAATGAGCCACCACACCAGTGGTGAGAAGCAAACTAGTGCAGAAGAAGGAAATAAAGAAGAAGAGGAATTGAGGGAGAAATTCGATATTCGGATGAGGAAGAAGGAAGCTATAATACCTGTGAGGAGGAAAAAGATAATCATAGCAGTGAAAGAGAAGGAACAGAGCCTCCCGAAAATACTACTATAAGTTCACCATGAATCCCTTTAAGGGAAGACCAATTGGCCTAAATTCTGGCCAGTATGAGTGAATATGTGCAGCCTCATAGCCCTTTAGACCTTAATGTTGATATCAATCAATTGTAGGAGCACTCTTCTGTCAACAAAGAAACAGTTGAAGAAATGATGAATGAAACAGAAAACCCTAAAGAAGTGATAAAGTCAGCTAGGGTTTCTTCCCATGAAAAGCATGAACAAGAAAAGGAGAACACGAAAGCAATATCCCAACCTGAAAGTTCTCAGAGGATTGCAGAGTCAATTGAGGGTATAATTCCTGAATAATTTAGCTAAGGGAATATGAATATTGAAGAAGAAATCCAAGAAGAAATCCAAGAAGAGAACCCAACTGAAGGCACGGCTGATGAGGTCCAAAACCCTATTGAGCAAACAAGTTCAGAAAAAGGAACAGCCATTCCAGTAAGAAAAAGGAATAAAGTAACTGAGATTAAAAATATTCAGAGGGAAAAAATGAAGCTTCAAAGACTCGTGGAACAACTCAGGCAACCATTAGGGTTCTTATAATGAAAAAAATGTCTAAGCGAGCCCCCAAGAGAAGAAGCATAGCCACCAAGTGAACTTCGAAAAAGAGAAAAGTGGCCGCTAAGGGGAACCCCCAAGTTGTAGAAGTTATGGCTGAGCCTAATTATGGAGATATGGAATAGAAAATAGCTATTCCAGCACAAGTTGTTCTAGAGGGACCCGCTTCAAGTGAAAATATGCAAGCTAGTAGTCAGAATACTTTTAGTGACCCTACATTAGCCAGACTCCAAGAGAATTTGGCACAGGATTGACTGGAAAGGAAAAGGTTGGAAGAAGACACTGTCCCTAGGAAGAGATATCAGGAGTTGTAGCAACAAATGAAGACTATCGATGAAGCAGAAGCTGAAGCCCATGAGAAGTGTCAAAAAGAAGAGGAGAAGGCTGAAAAAGTAACGAATCAATTAAAATTAGCCCACAATCGAATGGACACTCTCTTCTCATTGTACACTGATGTTTTAGCCTGTAGATGCCCTGCCAAAAACTATGCTTTATTTTTATTATAAAGATATTTACAACTAAATATTAAGACAGTTAGGGTAGGAAAATATATAGAGCTAAAAACTATAGATGACTTTGTATCATGCTGCAAACTCTATGGGGTGAAGGTACAATGCCTTTTGTGTGAGTTTTATTTGCATAATCTAATAGTGGAAAATGGTTGTGAGTCAAATCCTAGCCCTTTTTTGGGAGATATCCAATACCAGGCGTTTATTTCCTTTGATTTTAATCAGTTAAAATGGCTTAAAGCCTATAATGTTTTTCAAAGGCAGGAAAATGAATTAGATTTGTGGGTTGGGAGTGAACCTCAAGACCCATTTCAATTTTGGGCTAGGCAGAAGAGTTTGATGACAAAGGAAGGTATTATCCAAGCATTGGGGCATGTCCATAAATCGATTATCTTGAATGGGACAGATTATTTCCTATATATTAGAAACCAGGCTTACATATCAGCTAAGGTCCAATGGGGAATTTCCAATTGGAATGTGAAAAATAGAGAACCATTTAACAATAAAAACTTTGGGCTAGCTGCAGACTACTTGGTTTCCTATAGTAATCTTATTTTAAAAGAAGGACCATTCTGGCTAGGGTGTAGGTTTCGAAGCCCCATTGCATGGTATCCTTCTACAGACTACAAAGCCATTTATGAAATACCCGAAGGACAGATAGAGCATGTTTTCGAAGCATTAGCTGCACTGCATGGTTTTAGGCCTTTTGATGAAAAACCTTAACTGGCTTATTCTTTAACTGCTCTCCATGTTAGCTATATTTTTCATGAGGACATCAAAAAGATTAAGCAGGGGGGTATGTTGGACAGTGGAAAAGGTATGAAATCACTATGTATTTTCTCATTCTTTTACTATAGACATAATCCTTTTTGCCTTAGAAAGGTGATTTATTATAAGAATTATGGTAGAATTTGAAAGGTTTATGTTTATTTTAAAAATATGACTAAATATTTATTTTTGTTGATAAAACAGGAATTAGACAAAGTGAACAACTATACCAAAGGTGAGGTTGACATGAATGCAACTGCTGTTCCTCCAGCGTTAGACCAAATCCTGCCAAAGACAAGGAAATCCAAACACATCGCTAAGAAAAGGCAGGGGACAGCTCGGCTTCGGTCAAAGTAAACCATATGATAACCAAAATAAGGGAAGTGAATCCCTCAGGATCCTTTGATCCTGAGGGATTGCTATTCAAGCCTCATCTTATTCCTCGTTTTGTCCGTCAGAGTCTGATATATAAGGCAACACCTTTAGTGATTAAAGGGGGGGAATTCTTGTATTAAAAACATTTCCTTTGTAATATTGTGTTTCATTGACTCTCGGCTTTAGAGAGCAGTCTCTATAATATTTTATGCTCGTTTAATATAAAATATGCGTTTCACTTCATCTCTCAAGTTTTGAAGTAGATTAACAGTGTTTCACTAGTGCTAAGGGCCTAGCACTCATGGAATTACCCTATTGTTTATATTTGTAATATTTTCTTACTATTGTGTGAAGTTGCGTTTAAGTTCATTACGATTGCAGAGTTGATTTATTGTTGTTGGATTGAATACAAATTTGTTGTGAGCATTAACGAATTGCACTGCTATTTTATCATTTGCAAGAAGTGTATTGGTTGTTTATTTACCTTTCTATCTTTATAAAGCTTTGCTGTTCTATATTCAATTCTAGTTGTTGTTCTATTGGTTTATGATTCTTTATGATTGATTTTTTTATGGCATTGGCTATCGATAGGGTTGAACTGTTGAGATTAGTTGCTTGATTGCATTAAATTTAGAATTTATGTTCAATTAATGTTTGTTGTTCCATTCCTGTTTATTGTTCATTTCTCATTGATAGATTCATATTAGTAGATAGACTGGTTACAATTGTTGTGTACGCATAGGAATTACGAGTTGTTGTTCCTTTCCAACTTTTGTTATTAGAGGAAGATCCTTTCAGTTATTTTCATCAACAAGTAGTTTGAGTTTGATTTCATTTCGATTGCTTTAAGAACAAGACCACCAACTGTACAGGACACTGGTTACTGCTTCCAAGTTCCCAGATTGGTTATCTTGCCTCAGTGTGATTTCAGTTGCATCGATTTCTAAGGGAAGGAGTTATCACTACTATATCCCTGATCAATGTTTTGCATATTGATGTAGTTGAGATTTCAGAGAATTTCCATTTATGTTGCTGTAATTAGATTTCTTTACAAGCATCCGTTTACTCTTGTATTTAGAATTTTGTACTACATCTTCATAGCATTACTCTTAGTTAATTGCAGCCTTAGACTAAGTACACCTTGAAATAAAAATTTTCTCTCGGATTGATAATTAATGTAGGCTAATTAGGTGTTTGAAAGATACCTTTTTATGCTCCAACATGCTCCACCATTGAACCCTTTTTTTTGTGATTTATCAATTGCCTAAAGCAAGTGTTTCTTTTTGTATCCTCATAATGTGCTATCATTTCCTCCATAAAAATTGACCAAGTGAAATTTTTTTAGGGAGAAGAGCCATCGATACCATACAAATGTATTTTGTTCTAAATGTAAAGTTCCAATGTGTACCTTTTGTGTGTTTTGCACATTAATGAGATCAAAATATTGCTCCATCTATAGTATCCATGTTACGAGATCCTTGCCATAAAAATTCCTCATATTCATATTTGGAATATGGTGGTTTTCCCATCCAACATTAGAGTTTATGAAATCATGATTAACATTTATTTTGTTCTCATCATGATTTTCCTCTGCTATCTTTTCGCCATTAGGAAACATTTCTTGTATCAACTTTTTCAAACCTTTTGTGTCTGCTTTTAGATCATTCTTCATGTTTTCCATGTTTTTTTTCATTTTTTCATGGATCTTAGCTTCGATGCCATCCATCTTATCTTTTGTTTCTCTTTGTGAGAGCGAAATTTGGTGCATTTACTCTTGTAATTTTGATATGTCATATCGCATTTCTTCATATTTTGAGTCATAGTAGAGACTTTTGAAGGATTACTAGGTGTTCAATTCTTTTTAGGTGGAATTTTAGAACCCAATACTGATATCTATGCTAAAATATTCCCTTCGAATCAATTCAAACTGATTTTCGCACAAGAATTATACAATTCGAGAAAAAATACACACCTTCTTATTACTTTTGAGGAGCTCGATATTGAAACTAAATTATCTCTATGATTTTAGATCTCCAATATCTGAAATTCAGCCCAGTAGTAGCCCTATGAAGCTCCTTTCAAATGCCATTTGTTTGACATGATTTGGATTCTTCAAATAGAATTTATACCCAATCTCCCATAATGACCTAATTATAGACTGGTTCAGCAGAGCGAACTTGTACGATGTGCCACGTATCATTGTTTTCTTCTTCAGATCTGAAATTGATACAAAGGAAACTTCAATCCATGTAATTGCAGACACTCTTTATAGAATTCCAATTCTGATGCTCAGAGAGATATTTATGACTATTTTCCCACGGTCACCTCTTTGAGATGAAATTCGAGATCCTGAAATAACTCTAACTTCCATAGATGATATCTACGAAAATGTTGTAAATAAATCTTTGAAATTTTTCCACAACATTCCTCAGGATTTCGACTGCAGTCTATAAACATTTCAGCTTCTGAAACCTTGTAGAAACAAAACTATAGCCAAAATTCCATGATGACCTGTTTAGGTTATATTTAGGAGCCTGCAAAAAGCCCTAACTTACACTGATCATATCTCTGAAAATATTGCAAACCAAGATATGAAATGTTTCCACAACATTCCTCATGATTTATTCTTCACGACCTAAAAATTTCAGCTTCTGACACTTCGTAGAAAAAAATTATAGAAAAAATTCCACGATGCCTTGTTTGGAGCAGCGAAAACCTATAATCCAAAGCTCGATACCAAATGTTATGAAAAAAGCTCCAAAAATATAATAAAAGAGATATCAATGCCTTAGAAATAGCCACTTCAAGGGGGAAACCTCCAATACATTACATAAAGTAACAATTCTTGGATGATACAAATGACCAAAACCTCCTATATATAAGAGTCCATGGGGCCACAATATAAACCTAGCGAACGTAACAATATTAATGTAAGGGCACAATAATAACAATATTTGGGTTACATGGGTACAACAATAACAATAAAGGGGCTACATTAATAACAATAAGGGATTAAACTAGTAATATAGGGACCTAACATGTAACTCCTTCACAAATTGTTGTTGTGGTTATTTTCATGGTGCATTTGTCTGTTGTTTAATATTATTTTAGAGTTTAAATTCATGCTTTATGTGTATAATAATTTAACGTAAAATCTCATAAAAAACCCAATTTTAACATTTGGAATTTAAACTACCTCAAGCACATTTACATATAGATCTCATACAAATCAAGCATGAAGGGAAATTTTGAGAGTTCCCATTCTGAATTCCACAAGAAAGTAGACCTATATTACTCAAGGTACTCATGAATGCTAAGTGAAACAAATATTTAGTATTTTTGTGATGATGTATTAATGATACTAACATGAGTTGAAAAATAGGTGGATAATGTGATGAGTGCAGGAAAAATGCGGGAAGCAAGTATTGACATGAATACAAATGTACTGGAATAAAAAATTCTACAAATTATGTGCAGGAGAACTGAAAATGAAGATTCATAGCAAATTTGTAGGAAATTTTACACTTTTGACTACTCAAACAGTAGTATCGTTTCATTAAAATTTTGATACCGCTTGTTGTAAACATGTATTTTAGAGGATTAAATTGTTGTCTCTCACAAAATTGTTTGGAAGTTGTAGATAAGTCAAGGGAGGTGTTGTAATGGAAACACTTGTATTTTTAACCGGAAAAGGCTACATCTTGGACTTGAGCTATCACTCAGGATAATAAGAGGGAATATCTTCAAAAATGCAAAGGATCACGTAAAATAAATTTGCACAAAACCAGTAGCATTATAACTGTAACATATTAACTAGTGTTTCATATATTGTCCTTGGAAAGGCATTACATTATAACATGCATTTAAATTCTTATAAATTTTTGCAGGTTATGTAAATGTAAATATTTTTGTGGGACTTCGTGCCACTTAAACCATAAAATTATTCGTCTTTGGAATGAATTTTCCACTAGGATAAAAGAGCCATGGAAGAATCTAACTTCAATAGAATTATGTGATAACTAGATGATGGGGAAAGAAAACTAACCAATAAGGATGTGAGAAAAGGAATTGAACAAAGAGCACCGAGGATAGTGTTAATAAAAGGGGGGTGTATATAATATCCCTCTTGCACTAGAATATTGTTTTAGTTAATATGGGTGGAACAGTAGAAAAGCCATCGAAAAAAAATATTGGAATAATTGCGTAAATAAATATTGATTAATAAATAAATGAAATGTAAGTACTTGAGAATGAGACACCTAAACATTAGATTCTTGAAATTCCTTCATGATAAGGATTCTAGATGAAATTCTAGATAAGCTTAATGGATGGGAGAGAAAGATCCATTAAGTTTCTTACCTGGAGAAAGATTCTAAGCTTTGAAAAATCATAAAAGTGTCACGGAAGATAAAGGTGAGTTTTATGGAAAAGCCTAGGAAAGTGGATAAAGATCGAAAAAACTGAGGTGCTCCTATTAGAAACTTTATCATGAAGGTAGGGTAATAAATACCCATGGAAGAAATAATTGGGGGTAGCTGATTCTTTGGAAAGAGTTTCTCATCTCACGGGTGAATTGTAGAAAACAATTCTAGGTTAGGTGCAAAGCAGGTGTGAATTTTCCAAGTACTTTTCTAGCGATTTTATTAAAATATGTAGTACTCTGATTCCTTAATAAAGAGATAAAATGCAGGTTGATTCTTTCAATGTGTTGAAGTATTAAATGGTCGGTGTTGATTTAATATTTTATGGTTATTATATACTTGAAATTGTGGGAGTAACTAACAATTCATACATATTATACTGTTTCTTTATATTCGTAATTGAAGTAATTAATAGCCGCAATAGTAAGATGGTTACTATTTAATAAATTGTATTAGTGATTGGCTAGCATTTGAGGAAAATAAATAGGGATTTATGAATATAATTAAGTATAATTGATGTATGCTCGACCATGAAACACTATATCTGTAACTAATTGGTTCTTATTATAAATTTATCAGAACATAACCAATTCCAAGTGACTTTAGAATTAAGAGTAGATTAAATTTAGGATAATGATTTTAATTACCTTATGAAATATCACATGTTGAGGAAATCAATGTCTGAATTTTCGGTGTGCTCTAACCATGGTGTTTGTTGTGGATTTGTGAAATTGTGATTAGTAAAGTTGCTATCATATCTCTGCATAGTATATTCAATTTGTATGTGAGTTTTCAGCTATATGTATTCTGGATTTGATTATAATTATGGTTGGAGTAGAAAAAGGAAAATATTACCAGTTGCAATTCTTAGTGGAAAATATTTAGAAATTATGAAGGTTGTAGGTTCTTTTATGTTATTTATTGTAAATATTTAATATTATACAGATTAAGGAAATCATTGGATTAAAGTTTTTTGTTGTAGTTAGTGAAGATTTTTTATTTCTATAAAATAAGGACGTCACAGGTTAAAGTTGGTTTCTGGTTATATTTGTGTCAATAGGACTTATTTAGCATATTCAATTGCTAATAAAGTGATACTAGGTAAACTAAGTGAACCTTTAAGGTTGTGTTTAATAGAAAATTATTATCTTACATTAATTAATTACAATTACAGCATGGGTATAGATTGGGTCTATCGATGTACAATATATGTGTAATTCTTAAAGACAATAGATGTCAAACTCTGTTTATATAGAAAAAAATTAGAGACGAAGGGTTGCAGAATGATACTCGAAGAAAAATCAATATGTTTTCTGTATCCAGATTTTATATCTTAATGAATCATGACAGTGAATGAGTTGTGACATTAAGTTAGGAATTATGAACCATGATAGTGAATAGGTCGTGACAATAAGTCAATAACGATGGAACAAATACATAGGTGAGTTGTAGGAAACAAGAATTAATTGGTACATACAACTAGTCTAGGAAAATAATAAGGGAAGAAATTAGTTATGAAAAGAGATGTATTTCTCCAGACAAGTAAAACTCTAAATTAGCTAAATTTCCAAGCGGACATAGTGACAAGTGCAAGATAATTTTAATACTATAATTACTCAATATAAAGCTTGATCAGTAGACAAAAATAGGAAATCCAGTAAATACAAATAAATTTTCATGAGATCATGGCACTATGTGCAGTTAGAACCTACCCACACATGAAAAGAGTAGAATAGAAATGGGTTAAGTAAATATGATGATCATAATGAAATCCACACCAACAGGGTGAGCGATACCAAACTTAAAAACAAATTCCATTCTTCCATTATAAAATGCGTCGGTAAATAGACACTATAATAACTCATATTCGGATTAAATAAAAGGGTTAGGCATTCATTTGTAGCATAGTATTCTAGAGTTATTACATCCAAGAAAATATAAGGATCCAGTATAGTAAATAAGAAAAATATCTAAACATCTTACAACTACCATTCACCAGAATTACCAGAGCTGGTGAATGCAACTACAGAGGCCAAACATAGCAGGGAATTATGTTTTAATAAAATACATAAATGGGATGTTGGTGCATAGAGCACAAACCCTAAAACCAAACCAGTACCTACATTGTTGCCATGGCTAGCAAACCAGAGCTATGAAGGTCAAGCCTCGTAGACCATACATTATAAGATTCAAAATTAAGCATATGAATTGGAAAACAACTAAAAGAATTATGGGTGGCCATTTTCCTAAGAGGCATGCATAATATATGGATTGAGAAGTAGAAGTGCATCAGAAATGGATAACCATCCTCTACATCCAATTCCATTTAGAAATAATGGGGTGAGCACTGACCTCAAAAATTTCCAAATAGATAAGGAGGTATTAGAACATAAATCATTCCAAATTGGCGAGATGATGGTTTGTATAGTGAAAAACGTGGAAATTCGCCTGCAAAAACCAATGGAGATCATAGCATGTCACTAAGGTATATGCATTCAAGTTGTTTTTGGTGATCATAGCCTATATAGAAAGTCAAGTCAACTATAGTAAAGAATGGGTATATATTATGCTAAATATTTGGTGACTCACATTTTTTGGCTAATTAGACCACATGCATATAAATTATATAAAAAACTAGGAAAAACTGGGAGATCTTAAAGAGATAGCTGAATCTATGGAATCCTAGGTGTGCTTGAGCACTCTTTCTTAATCTCTAAAATCTAGCCTATGGGTCATCAGTTGAAAGAAAGGCTGTAGTGCAAACCAATCTAAGGTTCGGTGGAGAGTTGAAGTCCCAATATTAGTTGGCATACTTTTCACTATAAAATAAGTGTTTACCCGAGTTACCATGTATGTAAATCTTGCATGAATGCTAAATGAATTTGTGTTGTGTTGAGGAATGTATATTTCCTATATGGATAATGTGGAATGATGATTTCTATGTTATTATTGAGGAATTCTTATTTCCTGTGATTTCATTTAGGAGATTAAATCTAGTTTAATTTCTATATGTGAGAGCTAGGTAATTCTCTATGATGAGTGGTTAAATTATTGCATCAACGGACTAAATTTTTATGCTATGTACTATGGGATTCCTTTCTAGAAGTAATACTATTCATTTATGTCATGATTGTATTGTTTAAGATGGATGGGATGAGTTGGGAATTCCCATTTAAGCTCAAGAAGGATATCTCTTTAAAAACATTAAAATGCATGAAAAATATGGGCTAATTTGAAATAAAGCTTAAGAAAGATAGCTATATATATATGGAGATAGAGAGAGAGATGGGTAAGGCATAATCCTTATCAAGGTTAAGAGAGACAGCCTTATATATATATATATATATATGGGTGGGGTTTGTTAGCACTGCAATTTTTCAAAAAATTTCGAAGTGTGGTCTTCATTGTAAGTTGTGTCTTTGATCCTCTATTGTCTCCTAACCTGTGGGTGAAGTCCGTGGAGGGTTAAAATGAATTAGTTTTTATCATTTTTTAACCAAAATCGAGAATAATTTTGAGTCCAATAGTTTATTTGTGTCATAAAGTTATTAGGGTATATTTTCTCTTAATAAGTATTTTAACTGCTTTGGGTAGTTAAGGTCATGAGTTTAGCTTGAGAAGTCTTATTAAATCACCATGATATTTCTATCCAAGTTTAAGGACAAAATTTCAAATTCATCAGTTGTGTTAGGAATAACACAGGAATAACTACCTTTCTTAAAGAGGTGGCTATTTTCTTCATAATATCAGCTTTTACAAGCAACACACGAATAACTTCCTTTTTCAAAAAAGTATCTATTTCCTACAAAATGTGTACAAAGAGATAAAATATAAAATAAGCATTACTGAGGTGAAAATACACTTCTCTTTGAATATTGAAGGTCTGTTAAAACAAGAGGTAATACTATAAAAAGGTTGCTATTTCTAATTAGAGGATTCATCAAAAGGAGGCTGGTTATTTTATTTGATAAGGCTAGTTATAATCTAATGCTCCTCATTAAAGTGAAATGTATTAAGGTTGAAGTATGAGTAGCTATTATTTTATAATGTGATGGAGTGAAGGGTTCATTGAAATTATTTGGCATCATAATTTAAATCATTTTGGTTTCCTGTCACTCCCTCTCAACTTCATTTAGGGCATGCAGAGCTCTGTTCCCATTTACCCTCATGAAGCTACAACAAACCATTGTTATCTTCCAGAAAAATATTTCATTACCTTGTGCCCACAGATAGGGCTTCATGGAGGGTTTTTGTTCCTTGTCTTATAGGTGTGCATTAGTGGTTATGTTAAATGTTAAAAATATGGGTAAGGGAGGTAATTCGAACTATTTAGAACCAACCAATACCCATTTTGTTTACCATCGTGCTAAGCCTCAGTTCCAAGTAGCAGGGTGGTATCAGTTTTTAAAGAATTTTTGGCATGAAAATGTGGCAGTGGCTCAGGAATTTGTTGAGATGTTTGATGGAGAGCTGGTCAAGCTATGGTATTGAACCTTCAAGATCACATAGACTATAATTTCAAGGGCTACCCAAAAATTAGCTACAGGTGAGTCCTTGTACAAGAATAAAAATCTAATTAAAGCTAATTCAAATCCATATCTAAAGAATAAACATGAAAATATTGTTTGGACCCCTATTATTCATATTTCCTATTTTAGGCGTGAGTGGCAAGATGTTATTACCACTGTGCAACGTTATATAACCTTTGAGCATAGGTTTTCTACTGTGCATAAATACCATATGAGGTTTATAGCTCACATCTCAGGCTCTAAACCTATGAATCTACCATTTTTCCTTCATAAATATATGTTGTCAATGTCCCAAAAAATATAGATAAACCGAGACTATTCCCTTCACAATATCTATCACAAAGGTTTGGTCAAAATACTTGTGGTTTATCATCTAAGAAAGAAGAGGACCACATGGGAAATTTTTTTAGAAGATGAGGGATTTAGTAGTATTAACTCAAGGAGAAGGGTAGGAAGGCCTAGAATGCTCATGACCCAAGAGAAGCAGTCAAACCCTACACATACATTGACCTCTTCAAAATACATTCCATCTTCTACACCATTTAGCAGACATACAAGGAACTCATGTAGGAGAGTTAGAGTTCAAACCACCCCTCCTCCACCAACCATCACTCCTATACCTATAGTGAAAGAAACCAAGGAAGTTTACACTAGAAGACCACCTAAGGAGACACATACCTTGGGGTATTTTAGGTAGGATAATGCAAGAAAAATAAAACAAAAAGCTACCCTCTCTCACAAAAATACTATGTCTCAGAGAAAGGAAGAGGTGGATTCCTCTTTAAAGAGTAAACACAAGAGAAAAATTATTTTGACAAAGGGACCTTCAGTGGAAGTCAGCCCTGAAACCTTGACACCAAGCCCTATTATAGAGGCTAGATAGGAGAATCAAGAAAAAAATTCCACTCCAGCACCAGAGGAGCCTACACTTCCATGAGTCTTTTCCTCACTCAAAAAGGGGAAAAGCAAAGTTTCATAGACTACTGTAGTAGAAGAACGCACTACAGCTCAGCTTTACTCATCTATAATTTCTTCATCCAAGGGGAAGAAAAAAGCTATAATTCACCCATACTAATATTTTGAGGAGGATAAGAGTGAAAAAGATTTTAGTGAGTCTGAATTTGAAGAAGGGCAGTCAAGCAGAGTTATACATGGGAGAAGGAGGCCTTCATGAATTCCAAATCCATACATTCAAAAGCCTCACACCAGACCAAAGAACAAGCTTAGAATATCAAGTAAACTCATAGCCAACCTTTCTCTTGGGGATGAAATAATAAACATAGATGAAAGCCCATAAGACGAACCAAGGAAGAAGGACTCACAAGAAAAAGAAAGTACAACAGAGAAAGCCAAATAAGAGGGTCACCAAGGTAGAAACTGTTAGGGTTTTTTCTTCTATACTAGATCTCTAATGATTGAATGTACAAAAACATGAAAATCTGAAGAATCATGTCATTTTTTGCTTATACACAATATTTTGACAAATAGTTATCCTTTTCAGAAACGTAGCTATTATTTTCAGATTATGTATAAGGAGAAAAGGTTTCTTTTTAGTTCTAGTTTCAAAATAATGACACTAAATGATTATAAATTGAATGAAGCCTCACTGGTAATGGTATTTTTCCAAGTGTCATCCAATCAAGCTATCTTCGAGATGTCATTTTAGTTGGTTACTCTTACACTTTCGCACATAAGGGTCTAGGTGTCCTTTTCAGTTGGCAGTTACAATTTTTGTTGAGGCAGTTTTCCATGGAACGAGGAGTAGCCAACCACCTCAACTCAGCCATTTTGAGCTCCATACTCTCATGTTCTATCTTCAGTTGTATTTCAGTCTACTTTTTGTTCTGTTTAAGATAAACTCTACTATATATAGTGGATTGTAATAAAGTCTCTAAAACATAATTACACTTTTTATGGAGGCTTTAATAGAACTCCATTTTTGTATATATACTATGTAAAGAAAGTTTTAAAGGGTTCGTTGGTTGTATATTTCATTTCATACCCTATTTTACATCTTTGAACATATAATATATCCAAAGGCACTCTTGAGGACTCAAAAATTGTATGGTGTGTGTATTTCTTAAATTCTTACGTGTTTCTATAATTTATTGTTTCATTCTAGATTGTGAGCTACATAGTTCTATCTCATGATATTATCAGTATTGTCAACCTCCAAGACATATTAATCTGTTTTTGTAACTCTTGTTCCAAGGTTTCCTGATTCAGTATGAATTGAAGATAGTTCATAAGAATTCCTTGAGGTTGAATTAAATCCTGTTTCATGTTCTTGTAAGTCTTTTGATCTAGCATGCATGTTAATTTGTCCTTGTCAGCCTTGATTCATCAAGCATTCCTTATTCAAGAGGTCATGTTAGTTGGAAGAATTCCTTGTAATGGGATTCTTAAATGTAGAGTGAGACTCTTGTAAGTCTTTTCAAGTATTCTTTCACTATACATTTCAAGTCTAGAGCTTGTGTCACTCTTTCCTCTTAGAAATGGGTTTATGTTTTACATATCCACTTTTTATCTTCTATTATTCTAACCATAAAGCTACAAACCCAACCTTGCTAACACATTATGCAACAGTTCCCTCATATTTTCCAGAGATTATTATTTTCTCAAAACCCCTTTCAGTGTGTGTGATTTCCAACCACTTTACAAAAACTCAATAAAGTTATAAGAAAATCCCTTGAGTTTAATATGTGTCTGTTCAGGTGCTTGTCACAATCCAAGTGTTGATTTCAGTGCTAACATCTTTTGGTGCTTCTGTCAGGAGACAAATATTTTGAACTCAGTATTCTCCTAAAGTTTTTGCATGAATACATAGTACTAGTTTTTAAAGGTGAATAAATAATAGTCACTTTTTTTTATTTTAATTGGTTCACCTAAAGACTCCACAAAGAGGATGAGGGGTTTCAAGACTGCCTACCATAAGAAGAAATCAGAGATCACCTCCCGTGATTCCAGTTTCTAACCCAGAGAAGATCATAAATGATGCAAGAGGGAAACATAAATCAACTAAAGCTACATCACATTTGGTGAAAAATGTGCATTCAAAGTACATTCCAAAATAAAAAGTACCATCACCTATCTCACAACCTAAAGAAGTTTCAGTTTCAAAAGAATCTCCTGAAATATTTCAAGTTGAAACTGCTTCCATAAAAGGAAAAGTAGATGATGTTAGCCTAGATTCAGTTGAAAGTATCTCTTAGTCATGATTTATCAAATCATAAACAAGTATTATTCTAGTGAAAGAAGAAAAATAAGAATTTTTGGTTGTAAGTGGAGAAAAAAAATCATAAGCCTTTGTCTTAACGGAATGGGAATTATAACAAGTATTGGAAATTGTACCCTTCCTATATATGGCTATTTTAACTAAATAAGGTATTAAAAAAAATTATTTCTCTTCAAACTCATCCTAAATATGAGTCTGCTCTTAGTCAACAACAGGAGAATTTTCCTTTGTCTCAAAACCTAGCTATTGCTTCATCCTCTTCTTAGTAAGACAAAGGTAACCTTTTTAAAAACTTTACTTTCAATCTCTCTGATTTTTTAGCACAATAGAAAAAAGTTGAAGCTACACCAATCCTTCAAGAATCTACATCTAAATATGATTCTCCTGGAAAGGTGGAAGTAAAGCCTTCTGTTGTCCATTTCTTTCAAAATCCATTTTTTTCAGCTCCAAATCCTGAAGAACCAACCCAAGAATATCCAATTTCTACAATTCCAAAACAATTACAAACTCCGAAAACTGTAATTTCCGGCATTCAAACATTTGTATCAAAAATTTTTCCAATATTTTTACCTCAGAAAATCATGGATCATCCCCCTCCTACAAGGATGCAGTAGATTGTTGTTGCAAGATATGCACCACTCGCTCTTCCTCAACCTTTGTATCCTCTTCCTCAAGGGGATTATTTGAAATACTTTCCCAAATACACAAGGGAGGGAGAAGGAGTATTTGCTAAACAACACCTAGTTTCCTTTTACAGTTATGCATATAACCAAAACATTGAACATGAAGATGTCTGGTCAAGACTCTTTGTTCAGACCTTGGATGGAGAAGATCGCACGTGGTTTAGAAATTTGTCACCAAATTCAATAACAGGAATAGATGCTTTGGACAAAGTGTTTTTAAAGCAATGGGGTTAGCGTAAGGATTACTTGTATTACCTTACATAGTATGGATCTTTAAAGAAGAATACTAATAAATCATTGACAAACTTTACAAAGATATTCAAT
This sequence comes from Pinus albicaulis, assembly GCA_034641835.2. NCBI lineage: Eukaryota > Viridiplantae > Streptophyta > Pinopsida > Pinales > Pinaceae > Pinus > Pinus albicaulis. The sequence continues at coordinate 16,319 of JAXQQM020065945.1, read as the reverse complement.
AAATTCTATCAAAGGATTCCTATAGAAGTCAAACCTCCTGAAACCAGAGCCATGATAACCTTTGCCAATGCCTTAGACTCCAAATTTTCACTGTATTTGAGAGCTAAGAAGCCACAAACATTGGTAGGTATGCAAAAGGCTTCTATTCGAGTGTACTCCAATCTTCTGGCCTCAAGCAAGTTGAAACTCAAAGGGGGTAAGGGAGCAAAGGATACAAAGAAAATAAAAGAGGAGAAACCATCTTCTTCCTCTAAAACTTTCACAACTTAAGAAAAGCATGATCAAATGTCTAATTTGATTAAATATCTTGCTTCCAAAATGAAAAAACTTGACGTAGAAAACAGGCCTACTTCTAGGCCCATTCAAAATGAGGGAAATAGAAATCAGGCTTGTTTTAGGAGACCCTTTCAGCCTCAAATTTTTTTACAATTCCCAAGAAGAAATCTTGATGATAAAAATGTTCAGCCTCCATTGAGTAATTTTTCTAAAGAAAATAAAAAAGAACAAGAAGAGGAGGATGAAGATATAAATCTTGTTGGGGAGACATCACAGTAAACTTGTTTTAATTTGCAGGAGTATGAAGAAAATTCTTGGATAAATCTATTTTCGGAAGATGAAGATGCTCATATTCATGTTCAAAATTAGAAAAAGCAGCCTGAAAATCATACAAGAAATTATCCTTTGATGTCAAAAGGGGTTGTCCAACAACCTCAATAAAAACAAGATTCTGAAAACACGTTACCAAATAAAAGGAAAAATTTAATGATGTTCCTCCATCACCTAACCTTGCCCCAATCATCAAAACTGCTACACAAAATAAATATTTGACTCCACTTAATTTCCGTTTCAAGTTAGAATTGAATAAATTTAAGGTTCTGGTTCCACTCCTTGAATTTTTGAAAAATATAGCCTATGGAGAGTCATTTAAAAGTATATTACATCCATCTCTTTCTCTTGATTCAGTCAACTTAGAGGATGAACATCCTACCATTTACTTGGGCAGCCATATCCAAGATCAAAATGATGAATCCACCTTTCTATCTTTCACTCAACATTCATAACAAATTACTGCTTAACTTCCTATTAGATTATGGGGCCTCTTATAATTTTATGCCTAAGAAAGTGATGGATGAATTAGGAATGGAAATCACTAAACAATACCATGACCTCTGCACTTTTGACTCCAAAAGGGTTAAGTGTTTAGGAGCGATCAAAGAGTTGGTAATTTATTTTACCCAACTCCCCAAGAAAATTCAAGTGATGGACATAGGGGTTGCAGACATACCTTCTAGATTTGGAATTCTTATTTTCGGATCTTGGTCGAAAAATCTAGGAGGTACTCTTCAAATGGATATGACATATGTTGTTATCCCAGTGTTTGGAGGAGAATTCAGGAGATTGTATAGGGAAACACAAATGGATTATATCATAAGTGATCAGCAAAATCCCTCAAATCTGTTGATCAGCGGTTGTCATTGATGTAAACCCAAGAAACACCAAGGGCTACCCCAATATTGCATAGGAATTATAACCTACAAAATTAATATATCCCGGGTAAAGAATGCTTTTGATGGTTTCTACTTGTCGAGATGTTTCCGCTGATATATGGCACGCCACGTAATTCTTTAGTGTTTGAGATATATTCATATTTGAAGTTTGAAACCCCTGTTAGTGGTCCAAAACCCCATGGGGTTGTGGCATGGGTCATTGAAAAGTCATAATTAATATTTTTTAAGCTCCTAAAATCCCTGCCACAGTCACTTATTGAAGACCCTCTCAACCTAAGCATTAATATAAATTGTGATCCTCATATCCTCCTTATGCAAGGGATTTGGCCATCTAAAATAGGTCATTGTGACATTTTCGATCTAATTGAAAGGAATAATGATTCACCCCCCCTCTCAGTGTTTCCAAAAATTGGTATCATAGATTGGTTCCTTCAATAGCAGTTTATGGAGAATACCAAGAATGGTGTACCTTTGTTAAATGAAAATATTTATGCACTTTGGAAAGGAAGAATGGAGGTCTATCTCTTGGCGCAAGGTTACGAAGTATGTGACACTGTTCAAAATGGATTTAAATCAACCGCGGATGAACAAGGTAACAAGAATTTGGTAAATGATGTAAAAGCAAAGAATATTATTATCAGTGGACTTATTGAATCTACTTATCATAAGGCGTTGGGCTGTAAAACAGCCATAAATGTATGGGACAAGCTTGAGAATATATATGCAGGTGACTCAAATGTCAAAGAAGTAAAGCTTCAAATCTATAGAGCAAAATTTGAGCAACTTAGAATGAAAAAAAAAATTGCAAAATTATTGCATACTTCCAATACATTGATGAAATAACCAATACTCTGTAAGGATTGGGAGAGCCAGTTGATGAGAAGAATATTATACGAAAGATTATTAGAATGTTACCAGGGAGATTCAACCCAAAGGTATTAGCCTTAGAATACAATGCAAATCTGGACAAACTCAGCAAAGAGGAATTACATGGAGTTCTCATAGAATATGAAATGAGACTTGATGAAGAAGAGGGTACTTCGCATCTAGAAACTGTGTTCGTTGCATCTAATAAAACCAAAAAGGAAAAACAACCTTCAATTGAAAATACATGCACCTGCAAGTGTGAAGAAAATGGAGATGATGGAGAAGGTCTTTTAGATGAAGAATATGCTTACTTTACAAGAAAACTAAAAATTGGTAAGGGAAAATTCAAAGGTAAACTTCCATTGATATGTTTTGGCTATGGTGAGGTTGGGAATTTCACAACAAAATGTTGGAACAGAAGTGATGGCAACTCAAAAGGAAATAAATTCTTTAAGAAATTCAACAAGAAATAAAAAGGGAAAGGATCCAAAAGGAAAATTCTCTCTAAAGAATATAGCTCATCTTTCGATGAATACAGTAATAGTGAAGAAGAAGCCAATGAGAGAGTATTGTTTATGGCCAAGCACAATAAACAAGAGGTATCAAACAATGAAGAAGAAGGTTTGACCATAGAAGACTTTTCTAAGGAGGAAATCAGGCTTATAAAAGAGCTCAAGGCTGAGAAAATACATTCCAATACTCTTGAAGAACAAGTTCAAGGTCTCAAAATTGAAGTTAAAGAACACAAATGTATTGAAGATTCACTTCAAATGAAGTTGGAAGAAAGCAACCAAGAAAGGGAAGCATTAGAATCCAAAGTATTCTCACTATGTAAGGAAGTGAAGAAGGGAAAAACTATCCAAAACTATGCCAACAGATCAAGGGCATTGGAAGAAATCATCAACAATCAATGATCTTACAATGACATAACTTGCCTTGGTTACAAAGAAGAAGAAGAAGGACCTTGTGCAACAAAATACAATGAGCCTATGAGATCTGACATGCATGTAGACTTCATTGGACAAGATTCAAAAGAACATCCTTGGAAGACGATTCCTCGACGAAGATTTCCATCCAGGTATCAACATATTTTATATGCCTATTGTTATTCATGTGGAAAATTTGGTCATAAAGATGTAGAATGTCACACGTACCCTAGGAACCAATACAATTCCAGGAGATCCTTCAAATATTAACCTCCAAGGGCTGAAAGAAACATCAATTGGTTTGAACATTTAAGAAATAATATGGAATGTTACAAATGTCAGAACTTTGGACACATAGCCAGAAACTGTAGACTTGAAAATCCTCTAGAAGAATCTTCGAAGCCACAGAATGAACGAACATGGAAGGAGAAGAAGACTAATAATTGTTCTCTCACTCTCAAGGCTCAAAACAACAAATATGTTTGGTATGTTGATAGCAGTTACTCAACGCATATGACTGGAGATAGAAGGATATTTGTATCTCTGAAAGAGAATAAGGATAGAACTGTATCCTTTGGAAATGATGGATCTTCAAATGATATAGGATCAGGTACCATCACTCCCAGAATCAAATATGTTATAGCCAAGAATGTTGTATTGGTTGAAAACATGAATCACAATCTTCTCAGTGTTGGACAAATGTGTGATCAAGGACACACAATGCTATTCAACTCCACAAAATGTGAAATCAGGAAAGGCAGGTATGGTAAAATTGTGGCTATAGCAAGTCGAGCTCCAAACGACTTATATGTTCTAGATGAAGCAACTAAAGCATGTCTACTTGCTAAAGAAGATGAAATCTGGTTATGGCACAAACAAATGGGTCACATAAACTTTGACAATCTTGTGAAGATAAGAAAGAAGGAAGCAGTAGGAGAAATGCTGAAAATCTCAAAACCTTCCAACACACTATGTGAGGCCTATCGGCATGGAAAGAAGAAAAAGGTCCAATTTAAAACAAAAGAACACTTTGCATTACATCAATTGGAATTGATACATACTGATCTATGTTTTCCTATGAGAACAAAAGTCTTAGATGGAGAATTATATTTCATGTTAATGATAGATGACTATACCAGGATGAAAGCCGTCAATTTCCTAAAGAAAAAATCTGAAGCATTTGAGTGCTTTAAGATCTACAAGGAGTTGGTCTACAATTAAACTGATTTGAAAATAAAGTGTCTAAGATCAACTAATGGTGGAGAATTCACTTCCAAATTATTTCAGCAATATTGTGATGAAAATGGAATAAACAGACAATTTTAAACAGCACAAACACCTCAGCAAAATGGAGTTGTTGAAAGAAAGAACAGAACTGTACAGGAAATCGGTAGAACAAAGTTGAAGGACTCAAAATTGAATGAAAAGTTCTGGGTTCAAGAAATTGATATGGCAGTATTCATTATCAACCGAAGTATTCTTAGAAATAATTGCAAAAAGAACCCATATGAATTATGGAAAGGAAAACCAGCTAATGTAAAATATTTTAGAATCTTCGGAAGCAAATGTTATATCAAAAGAGAAGATCAAAATTTGGGTAAGTTTGAATCACTTGTTGATGAAGGTATCTTTGTTGGTTACTCAAGCAAAAGAAAGGCGTATAAATTTTATAATCTAAGACAAAAATAGATAGTGGAAAGCATAAATGTTACATTTGACAAAGATGGTGTTCTAACGAATAATGATGAGGATCTAGAATCTTTGAAACTTGAGACAGAGGTTGAAAAAGACAGATAAAAATCTAGAACAAGAAGCAACTATCAACAAGGAAAAAGTAAACAATGATCATCAAGATATACCAGAACAACAACAAGAATCTCCTCCAAAGAGAACAAAATAATGGATTCAAAAGAACCATCCATCAAATCAAATCATTGGTGACATAAATGAAGGTCGACATCTTTGTTCATCACAAAAAGGTCACATTTCTTTTCTAGAAACCTTTGAGCCTAGTAGTTTTGAGGAAGCCAGCCAGAATGAACATTGGGTAGTAGCTATGAATGAATAATTGGATAAAATAGAGTAGAAAAACACCTGGGAATTAGTTCCATGACCAAAAGATAAAAATTTCATTGGGACAAAATGGGTGTTCAGGAACAAATTGAATGAAGATGGATAGGTTATCAGAAACAAAGCAATATTGGTTTGCAAAGGCTATGCACAAGTGTAAGGAATTGATTTCGATGAAAAAATTCCACCAGTTACCAGAATGGAAGCCATTCGAATGTTTCTCACCTATGGATGTTGAAGAAAAATCAAATTCTACCAAATGGATGTGAAGTCAACATTTCTAAATGGATAATTAGAAGAAGAAGTTTACATCAAACAACCTGAAGGTCTTCTACTCTCAGAAAAAGAAGACTATGTTTGCAGGTTAAAGAAGGCTCTATATGGTCTCAAGCAGGCTCCCAGAGCATGGTATGCTCATCTTGATGGATATATACATCAACAAGTGCTCAAGAAAGGTACTTTTGATAGAAATATTTATGTACAAATAGATAAAGATAATTTAACAATCGTTGAGGTATAGTGGATGATATAATATCTTCTAGAAATGATGATCGACTAAGTAAGAACTTTTGTACAAATATGCAAAGTGAGTTCGAGATGAATTTACTTGGTGAGCTGAAATACTTCTTAGGGCTTCAAATATCTCAACAAGAGAAAGGAATATTTATATCTCAAGCCAAGTACATCAAGGAAATGCTCAAGAAATTCAAAATGGAAGATTTCAAACCCGTCCTTACTCCGATGGCAACAGGTTGCAAATTGAGCATAGATGACTCATCTAAGGATGTGGATCAAAGGTTGTACAAGTCTATGATTGGTAGTCTTCTATATGTGACAACTTCTCGGCCAGACATTATGCAAGCAGTTGGACAAGTAGCAAGATTCCAAGCAGCACCAAAAGAATCACATATTATTTTTTTCAAAGGAATTCTTCGATATCTAAATGGCATAGAATAATATGGCTTGTGGTATCCCAAGGGTAGAAATATCATTATTCAAGCCTTTACAGATGCAGATTGGGCAGGAAGTGTTGATTATCGTAATAGTACTAGTGGAGCAACATTATATCTAGGTGGTTGTGTCATATCATGGTTGAGAAAAAAGAAAACCTCAATCTCATTATCTACAGCAGAAGTAGAATATATTGTAGCGGTAGCATGTTGTACTCAAGTCCTTTGGATGAAACAAACTTTGCAAGATATTCAAGTACAATTTAATGAGCCTATTACCATATTCTGTGACAACACCAGTGCCATCAGCATCTCCAAGAATCCTATCATGAATTCAAAAACAAAACACATTTTGATCAAATATCATTTTGTTAGAGAAAAATTCACTGAAAAGAATATAAAACTTGAGTATGTTGGTAAAAAAAAACAAATTGTTGATATCTTCATTAAAGCTTTACCTCAAGAAGCATTTGAATATCTTCTCCATAAGCTTGGGATTCTCCCAAGTTCTCATTAGATTTTCATTATTCATAATATAAAGGGGGATTGGAAGTGTGTACAGGTCCGTAGGATGGTTGTGTGTTAGGGGGAGTTACCCTTTGCTATTGATGTCAAAGGGGGACAGAATCTTGTAGGAAGAGGTGTCATGATCGCAGGGGGAGTACTTGTGTTTCCATCAATGCCAAATGGGGAGATATTTGATCAGCGATTGTCATTGATTTCAACCCAAGCAGCACCAACGGCTACTCCAATATTGCATGGGAATGGTGACCTACAAAATTAATATATTATGGGTCAAGAATTCTTTTGATGGTTTCTACTTGTTGATATGTTTTTTTTTTATATATGGCACGCCACTTAATTCTTCATGGTTTGAGAGATATTCATGTTTGAAGCTTGTAACCCCAATTAATGGGCTAAAACCTAATGGGGTTGTGGCATGGGTCATTGAAAAGTCATAGTTAATATTTTTTAAGCTCCTAAAATCCCTCCCATGGCCACTTGTTGGAGCCCCTCTCAACCTAAGTATTTATATAAATTGTGATCCTCGTATCCTCCTTATGCAAGGGATTTTTCCATTTGAAACAAGTCATCATGGAATTTTTGCTCTAATTGAAAGGAATACTGATTCCCCCACCCTCTCAGTATTTCCAAAAAAATAATCCTATATATGTAGAGGAGAAGAAGTTAGTTTCATCCATTTTTCACCTTGTTGCGGATGAAAAAAAATTCAACCCAAAATCAGTAAAAAACAACATTTGAAAGTCACAAAAGAGCTTAATTTAGAAGTAGGTAAGATCTGGAAATTGTACTTTGATGGAGCCTCATCAATAGAGGGATCGGGATCTGGTGTCATTCTTATTTCTCCCACTCAGAAAGTATTGAATTTATCATACAAATTACAATTTGTCACTATTAATAACATTGTTGAGTATGAAGCACTTATATTGGGAATGAAGGCAACAAAACATTTGGGAGCTAAAAAGTTATTTTTTTTGGTTATTTAGAGTTGGTGGTACAACGAGGGAGAGATAATTATCAAATGAAAAATAAAAAATTGAAGAATTACAAAAATTACGTGTGGGATTTAATTGAACATTATTTTTCAGCATTCATTTTGAATTTTGTTTCCAGAGAAGAAACAAAATGGAAGATTCACTGGCCATTGCTTCTTGTATTTTTAAGGTTCCTCTTGATGTTAAAGAGACATATGGTGTTCAGATTAAAAAAAGACCTTTCATTCCTGACAATATCAAATATTGGAAAGTATTTGAATATGATAAATAAATTCATAAATTCTTGGAATGTGTAGAGGAGTTTTCATACATTTAGATTGATAATGAACAAGACACAGCTGCAAGTCATTACAACAAGCCATTCAAAAGGACTATAGCTCAAAAATATATTATTGATCTAAAAAAAAAATCATTCCTAAAGGCTTGGTTCCTTTGGAGAGGTTGTTCGACAATAATGATGTCTTTTTAAAGCATGATAGTAAGACAGATGAAGAGAGTATAGTTGGCTACAATATTGGTACAGAAAATCAACCTAGATATGTTAAAGTTTCTAAATTTCTTCCTCAGTAAACTAGAAATAAATATGTCAAGTTGCTGAAGCAGTATCCTGACATTTTTGCTTGGCCCTACATTGATTTGAAGACATAAGACATAAGTATAATAGAGCATAAAATCTAAGACATATTAATCCTATGTTTCCCCCTATCATTGAAAAATAAATAAGAAAAATGTGGGAAAGAAAAATAATTATGCTTAAGATTTTCCAATTGGGTAGCTAATATAGTCCCGGTTTGAAATAATAATGGCGAAATTAGGATTTGTGTTGGTTTTAGCAATTTGAATCAGTGTTCGCTGAAGGATAACTATCCTTTACCCAAAATGGATCATATTTTGCACAAGGCTATAGGCTCAAAGAGGTTTTCAATGATAAATGGCTTTCTAGGATATAATAAAATTTTAGTTGACAAACAAGACAGGGAGAAAATAACTTTCACTACACCATGGGGAGCTTTTATGTACAACAATATGGCTTTGGTTTAATGAATGTAGGTGCAACATTTCAGCGGGCAATGGATATTTCCTTTGTAGGAGAAAAGGATAGATTTGTAGTCATTTATTTGGATGACATAACAGTATTTTCAAAATATGATGAGGGTCATTTAAAACATTTTCAGTAGGTGCTTGATAAGTGTAGAAAATTTGGTTTGTCTTTAAACCCAAAGAAATCATTCTTTGTTGTTCAAGAAGGAAAACTATTAGGGCATATAGTTATAGAAAATGGTATTTTCATTGACCTAGTGAGAGTTGAAGCTATACAGAAAATTTGTTTAACTAGAAATAAGAAACAGTTAGAGTAAATTTTAGGTAAAATTAAATTTCTGAGGGGTTTTGTTCCAAACTTTGCAAAATTAATTAAACATATAAATGTCTTGTTTAAGAAAGATTCAAAGTTCAGGTGACAAGATGAAGAAAAAAAATCTTTCTTAGCAATAAAATCTCCCTTGAATAAAGCTTCAGTGTTAATCAACCTTGATTTTGAGAAGGATTTTCTAACTTTTTCATATGCTTTTGAGGAAACTATTGCAACAGTTTTACTTCAAAAGAAGAGAGAAGACTTGGAGAAGCCAATTTCTCTTTGTAGCCATTCATTAAGAGATGTTGAGTTAAAGTACATCTTGGTTTAAAAATAGGCATATGCATTGGTAAGCTTTGAAGTCTTTTTTATTTTATGTTCTTCATTCTAAAGTCATTGGTCTTGTGCCAAATATTGTTGTCAAGGATGTATTATTGAAACCATACATAGATGGCAGGAGGGGAAGATGGTTAAAAAATATTTTGGAATTTGACATTGAAATCAAACCTACTAAGTTGATAAAGGGACAATGCTTAGCCCGCTTGATGGAAGAATCAAATTGAAAATCTATAAATATGGATATGGAGGTAGCTAAAGAAACATATAAAGAAGGTTTATCTGATTATCCCGAACTCTTTTATTCCAACTGGTACAAGGATATAGTGTACGTTTTATTAAATCTTAGTTTTTTCCCAGAAATGGAAAAATCAAAGAGGAGGGATTTCAAATTGAAGCCTGTTAAGTATTGCATAATTTAAAATCATCTTTACTAGAAATACCCTATAGGATTTTTGATGAGATGTGTAGATGAAACTGAAGCTCAGAAATTTATGTCAGAGATACATGCAGGGGTGTGTGGTGGACATTTATATTGGAAAGCTACCAAAAATAAAGTTCTAAGAGCTAGCTATTATTGGCTAACTCTTTTCTCTCATGTTTTTCCTAAATTCAAAGCTTACAATGAGTGTCAAAAGATTAACGGTAAGAAAAATCTTCTCCCACTACCTCTCATTCCTATTTCAGCAGATGCTCCTTTCCAGCAGTGGGGGCTAAAATTCATTGGTGAGATTCAACTATCATCGTCAGGATAGCACAGGTGGATTCTTACAGCCACAAACTATTTCACCAAGTGGATCGAGGCCATTCCAACCAGATATGCCACCGACACGGTAATAGTTAATTTTTTGTTGGAAAATATTATGTCTAGATTTCGCTTCCGTCAAAAGTTGGCGACTGACAATACAATGGATTTTAAATATACCAAGATGAAATGTTTCTTTCAGAAGTATAACATTGATTTGACTCATTCTACACCTTATTACCCCCAAGGTAATGGGTTAGTTGAGTCATCCAATAAAATATTGGTAAGAATAATAAAGAAGATGATGAAAAAATAACAAAATAAATTAGGATACTTAGCTAGTTCATTCTCTTTGGGGAGATAGGGTGAGTATTTGAAGATCAATTGGATTTTCTTCCTTTCAAATTGCTTATGGTGTTGATGTTATGATTTCATTACAATATGCCTTCCTATTATGAAGTTTTTACAAGATAAAACTGATAATTCAAATCCCATTCAGAGAAGGATGCTACAACTTATAGAAGCTAATAAAATCTACAAATACCTGATGGAAAAAGCACAGAAGTATAAAACCAAAGTAAAAATTGTCTTTGAAAAAAGATAAAAACAACATGTATTCCAAGAATATTATTTGGTATTGAACTGGGATGCAAGAAGAGACGACCATGGAAAGCATGGTAAGTTTGAAAACTTGTGGTTTGGGCCATACAAAATTGCTCAAGTTCTGGAAAATAACACATTTCTACCGAAGCATTTAGATGATGATCAATTAATTGGAGGTCCAATCAATGGTCATTATCTCAAAAATTTCTTTGTTTGTTGAGTTAGTCAGTCTTTCCATTATAAATATCTGGAGTGATATTTCAGTAAAACCCCATGCCCAATGGTATTTGTGTCTATAAAAATAGTTAGTCTTGAATTCAGTCAATAAAAGTCAGTTCCCGTCATTACCTTCTAAAATTTAAAAGGCTTGAGAGTTTAAGGCATTGAATCTACAGTTCTTGAAGCCTCATAGGGAGGACTTCATCCCCAATAGGAGCCACTGTTAGCACTCCAAATTTTCAAAAAATTTCAAAGTCAGGTCATCATTGTAAGTTGTGTCTTTGACCCTCTCTTGTCTCCTAACCTATTTTTGAAGGCCCTCGAGGGTTAAAATGAATTAGTTTTTATCATTTTTTAACGAAAATCAAAAATAATTTTGAGTCCAATATTTTATTTGTGTCATAAATTTATTAGGGTACATTTTATTTTAATAAGTTCTTTAACTACTTTGAGTAGTTAAAGACAAAATGTCTGAGTCATCATTTTTTTTAGGAATAACACAGGAATAAATACCTTTCCTAGAGAGACAACTATTTTATTCAGAAGATCTAGTTTTATAAGCAACATAGGAATAGCTGCCTTTCTAAAAAAAAGTATCTATTTCCTAGAAAATTTGTACAAGCAGATAAAACAAGCATTACTCAGGTGAAAATACACTGCTCTTTGAATATTGAAGGTATTCTAAAACAATAGGTATTACTCTTAAAAGGTGGTTATTTCTAATTGGAGGATTCATCGAAAGGAGGTTGGTTATTTTATTTTCTAAGGCTAGTTAAAATCTAATGCTACTTATTAAAGTGAGATGTATTAAGGTTGAAGTATGAGTAGCTATTATTTAATAATGTGATGGAATGAAGGGTTTGGTGAAATGATTTGGCTGCAGAATTTAAATCATTTTGGTTTCGTGGCATTCCCTCCCACTGTGATTTAGGGCATGCAGAGCTTTGTTCCCATTTACCCTTGTGAAAGCTACAACAAATCGTTTTTGTCTTCTAGAAAAATAATTTATTACCTTATGCCAGTAGACAAGGCTTCGTGTGGGTTTATGTTCCTTCTCTTACATGTGTGCTTTATTGGTTAGGTCAAATTTAACAATATGGGTAAGGGAGGTAAGGTGAAGCATTCATAACTGATCAATACTTGTTTTGTTGACCATCGTACTAAGCCTCAGTTCCAAGCAGCAGGGTCATATTAGCTTTTAAAGAATTTTTCAGGTGAAAATGTGGTAGTGGCTCAGGAATTTTCTGAGACATTTGACGGAGAACAGGTCAAGTTAGGGCCTCAAACCTTTAGGATCATAGAGACTATCATTGCAAGGGCTACCTGAACATCAGCTACAGGTGAGTCTAGGTATAATAAGGAAACTATTATTAAATCTAATTCAAATCCATATCTAATGCCTGAACATGAAAATATTGGTTGGACCCCTACTATTCATATTTCATGTTTTAGGCTTAAGTGGGAATATGTTATTACCACTGTGTAACATTATATAACCTGTGAGGGTAGGTTTTCTACTATGCATAAATACTAGATGGTGTTTCTAGCTCACATCTCGGGTTCTAAACCTATGAATATACCATTTTTCCTTCATAAATATCTATTTTCAATGTCCCAGAAAATACAGAGAACCCAAGACTATTCTCTTCACAATATCTATCATAGAGGTTTTATCAAAATACTAGTGGTTTATCATCTGATAAAGAAGAGAACCACATGGGAAATTTTTTTAGAAGATGAGGGATTTAGCAGTATTAACTCAAGGAGAAGGGTACTAGGAAGGCCTATAAGGCTCATGACCCAAGATCAACAGTCAAAACCTACACCTACATTGACTCATTCACAAGCTAGTCCATCTTCTACACAATCTAGCAAACATACAAGGAACTCATCTAGGAGAGCTAGAGTTAAAACCACCACTCCTACACCAAACATCAGTCATATACCTATAGTGCAACCAGTCGAGGAAGTTTACACTAGAAGACCACCTAAGGAGATGCAGAACTTGGGGTATTTTATGAAGGAGCATGCAAGAAAACTCAAACAAACAACTACCATGCCTGACAAAAATACTTTTTCTAAGAGCGAGGAAGAGGTAGCCTCCTCTTCAAAGAGTAAACACAAGAGAAAAATTATTTTGACAAAGGGAAATTCATTGGAATTCAGCCCTGAAACCTTGACACCAAGCCCTATTATAGAGGCTAGAGAGGAGAATCAAGAAAACAATGCCACTCCAGCATCAAAGGAGCCTACGCGTGCATAAGTCTTTTCCTCAGTCAAAAAGGGGAAAATACAAGTTTTAAACACCACTACAACATAAAAATATACTATATCTTAGCTTTACTCATCTTTTAGTTCTTTAGCCAAATGGAAGAAGAAGCTATAATTCACTCATACTCATCTTTTGAGGAGGATAGCAGTGAACCAGAGTTAAGTGAGTCAAATTTTGAAGAAGGGTAGTCAAATAGAGTTATAGATGGGAGAAGGTTGCCTTCATACATTCCAAATCCATACATTCAAATTAATCACACCAGACCAAAGAAAAAGCTCAGACTAAGAATTAAACTCATAGCCAAACCTTCTCTCAGGGATGAAATACTAAACATAGATGAAAGCCCAGAGAATGAACCAAGGAAGAAGAAGACTTAGAAGAAAAATCAAGTAGAAAGAAATGTTGGAGTTCCCTGTTTGGCCGAGCAAGACAAGATGAGACAACATCAAACCACTTTCAGACCTCAGGATCTAGCCCTCCTAGGTCCAGAGAGGGATCTCTCTATGTTATATCAAAGGTGTATATGTCTTTGAAGCTCAAATGTTAAGATGTTAGGCTAGTTATAGGCACAAGGTTTGTTTGTTTGATTTGTTTGATTTGGTTGCTGGTTATCAGGAAATAAGGGTTCAATGTAAGACAAGGATGAGCAAAGAGGAAAAAGGCAGGGATGAAGTATTCCAGGGAATATTCAAAACCATTGGGTAATGGAGTCAGGAAAGGATTTGCTTGCTAATCAATGTGCAAGCTTTCGGTTGGGCTAGTCATCTAAAACATTTGATCCCTGCGTAGTTGTGTGGCATGGGCATTAAGTTAGTGAAAGAACTGATTATACGCGTAGATCAGGCAGATCGTTACTCGAGCTGCTTGGACATAATCGAAGTGGCTGGGAAGCCCAGGAAAGTTCAGTGAAATGAAGATCTGTTGAGAATGAGAACAGTTCTAAACCCAGTGTTCCCAATTCATTAATTTAAATCCTAACAAGAACATCTAAAGACAAATTTCATTAATTCATATATCAACTAGCAATATATCAATACTCTGTGAGTTCATTAAGTGAAATCAAATCTTGATAACTTGTTTAGTGGAGATGCTTATAAAGAAACGAAGGCATCTTTGTGTGTGCCTAACAAGGGCAAATCCTATGCCAGATTTCTGATGCAAGCCAGAAGAAGTGTAATGAAATGAAATAAAATACAGAGATAGAAAAACATCACCAGCTGCTTTAGATCAGGATCCAAAGAAATGTGATTGTCATATTAAAAAAAAACACCAGTCATGTACAACATTGCCCACATCTTGAACATTCAGCCTGAATACATCTTTCCTCAGCCTATCTTACAATTTTACCCAGTGAGCATGCCTCAAGAGAAAGCTTACAATTCACAGATATCTCATCAACAACCTTTACAATAGTTTTCTCATGATTTTTATAACTGAAGAGAAGCAGAGGAGGTAGGTAGAAAACTAAAGGCAACATTAACACTCAAAAGAGGAAGAGGGCTGAATCCCATTCTGTTTTAAACTCTGAGCATTAATCTCTCGCACGTCTTGGATGCAATAATGGTTTTCTTCTATTTCCATTTACTCTGGTATGGTTCTGATGTACTCTGGCTGCAGTACTGTGAAGTACTCTGCTAAATAAACAAAGGAGTGAAGTGAAAGGCTGAATGGCCTGCCATAACGCATTAACAACTGCTCTGGTAGCTTGGGACTATGGTCAAGGCAGAAATCTTCAGGAACATGGTAAATAACGAAGCTGGTATGGGCGCTTTGTCCTTTAGAATGATCTACTTATGTGAAAACCTACTGACTTAGCTTTCTGTGCATTGAGCTCTCTGCTGCTTCATTTATATCTCTTTCTGCGAAATCTTGTCGTTGTATTAAGGAAAGTGTAATCATGGCGGCCTTTCCCACCTGATAACCCTGTAAAACACGGGACTGAGTTATGAAATCCATGCATAGGGGGGCAGATGGAGTGGAGGGCAAAAGAAATGATAGCGCGGCGGTGGTGATTTTAAAATGAAAAACGGCGAAAAGGCATTGTAATGGTGAAAACAATGAGCAATAGGGTTTGGAGGTAGAATGCAGCGCAAACCGTTAGATCGTGGTCCGGGGACAAAGATCAACAGCGGAGATCAATCAGAGGGACGACCTTATGAAATAGAATGGAACATATATGGAACACGAAACCTTTAATGAAAATATGAAACTTTGGTTAAAAATGAAAATGCAAAGGAAATGGAATAAAACACAATGAAATGCGTGGAAGTGGACGTACGAGGTGGGACCCAGCCGTAGGTGGAAGGCGACTAGATCTGAGTCGTCAGATCTTCAGGTCCAACGGACGGTTGTGATTAACTCGGAGCATAGAAATCACAATGGACGAGAGGGAGGCACACTTTATAATTTCCGATTGCGATCAAGAAAGGGAAAGCGATGACCGTTGGATTTACATGGACATCGATGGTGGAGATATGGATCGGGAGATCGCAATCGGAGGGGACACAAAGTATGACACCAACAAACTTTCGATTGCGATTGGGTGGAGATGAGCGATAGCCGTTGGATCGACAAGGGGATCAACAGTGGAGATCTATGTGGAGGGCACAACGGGAAGAGCGACGGGAGCAAAGCGAGAGGATTTGGGCCGTTGATCCGAAATAGATGAACGGCTATGATTGAGTCGGGCAATCACAATCAGAGGGGAACAGGGGTGACACATAACAAAACTTCCGATTGTGATTAGGCGGAGAATGTGATGACCGTCGGATCATGGATCAAACGGATGGATGGGATCGAATCCAAAAATGGTGTGATCGGGGATCGGAGGGAAGGACTCGCGATCGATCAGAGTTGAAAGCGATCGGCGGGGGATGCGATCGGAAGGGGTTGCGATCAATCACATCGCAAAAATTTGCGATGGACTGATTGGGGGACACAACATAAGTCTTG
>JAXQQM020088583.1:0-32585 GCA_034641835.2 Pinus albicaulis | reverse complement strand
ATACAAGAAATGATACTACTATACAGCTACCCATTCCAAAATTATTTTTTGGTGAATCTTACAGAAACTCAACTATAATAATTTTGTTTCTTAGAAATTTAATAGCCAATTTTTTCCATCTTGAAGAGGAAACTTGTGCCCTACTCAGTTTTGAGTGCTAGGTGCGCATGCAAGTATTCAAGTGTATTGCAAGTAGAAGAATCCAGTTGTGGAAGGAAAGGCTTCTTCCATGAGAGAAGATCCCTTTCTGAGCCTAACCTGACATGATAAGCTCTCTCTAGTGATAAGCGCAGCTTGAACCACTTCTTATATGGTAATAGATACCAAGGCTAGTGTGACCACTAGCTTCTGCTTGTTGCAAACAAGGTTTATGGAGTCTAGCCTCTTGCAAACTGGATGCTCTTGATGTTGCTCTCATGTTTGGAGAGCGCAATGTGGCTCTTTGAATTTTCAGTAAGAAGGCTAATTTTTCCCCTACAGCGCTACATGAAAATGGAAGAAATTCCATCCATCTAGATTAGCATGGGAAAAAACCTTCCAACGAATATTTTGGGTGAGTATGAGATCGGTGTCTCCATGGGATTGATAATGGGAATATTGATTACAAGAGACAGAGTTTTCAGATTATGGAAGTTTAGCTCCAAATTAAGTGACCCAAATTTTGGAATGCCAGTAAGAATTTGAATTTTGCCATTAGGAAGTTCATCGAAGCTGTGCTCCTAGTGCCATGATAGGGCTACCTTTCTCAGCCAGCTTCCAATCTTTCCCGTGCCAAAATTTTTGGATTGTACTTGTAGTATTTTCATGATTTATATTCATGGGTAGTTGTAGGGTAATTTGTTTGTGATTTATTGCCTCGTAGTATCCGAAATGTTTCCTCAATGCTCTTATGATTTAAGTTTTGTTTTGATTTGTATATTTTCCAACTTTAGCAACTTTCAAATGGAGTCGTTAATACATTAATTAGTGCCGTTAAATCTATCTATTTCTATGGGACTGTCAAGTTGGCTAGATTATAAAGACAATGTATTCAGAAAAAGGTGGAGAAATGGGCACGTATATTTATTATTTGAGAATCATTACATAATCATAACAACTGAGAGCCAAAAAACTACAGGTAGAAGTACAGAGAATCCTTCTATAAAACAACATAAAACATGAAGTTATATATATTCTAATAAAAAATTAAATAAAATGCAGTTAGAGACTAGCATTACACTTGGAATCTACCATTGATTTTCATACATAAAATATAATTTAGAGATTGAAAAGAGTAGAAAAATGAACCTTGCAATCTTGTTCCTTGGAAAAATACTCTCTATTAACATCACTCCTTGGAATAGCCTCATTGGAGTTAATGGCCTAGGCTGTAACGCAAACTTGGACTAGTAATCCATATTCAATATCAAGCAGACACACCTGAAAAACGTTTTTGAGTTTATAGCATGTTTGGAAAACCTTTTTTTTCTTGTACCTTGCATCACGGCCTGGTCTCCACCTGAAAACTGTAAATGGTCTGGTGCAAATTTTATACTCTTTGTCAAAATTTGATTTTGTCTGCACCCAAAAAAAAATTTCATTTAAACTCCCTAGAAGACAAAGTGAACATAAAAGGATGGTTTTTCAAGAGGGGTTTTTTAATATCTAACCCGACACACATGCCTTCTTCAATATTAGTAGGGGAGACTTTATCACCCAGTCCAACCACAAACTGCATTCCCAAGAGAAATATCTTTAATAACACCAATTATAATTAGTTGAAAAATACCTCTTGGTATAATAACCAAGTATAATTGACATAGGGATGGTCAACATAAAAGGTCAATAACAACTATAGATCACCAAATGATGTTTAAACATTCCTTCAACAATGTTTCACATCATGCAAACATGAGTTGGAAACATTGACTAATGAGCACCGCGTGATATCAATCAACAATGATAAAGACATTGATGTACACTACATAATGACTATAAGAGTGTCCATATGGAGGAATAGAATGACTTATATGTATTGTACAACTCCTACAAAAACTAAAACCCAATTGTAAGGTATTGATGCAAATAGGCAAAACATTAAGGGTGATGTGATCGATATTGCCATTTTTATTGATAGAGTGATCAAAGAAATTACCTTCCCCTCCGTTTTTAGTTTTGGGTATCTCCTTCATGGTTTATAAAACACAAAAGAGAATAAAAGTGAGATTTATAGTTTATTTTTTGTTTACATTAATGAACCCCCACAAAAAAAAGGATACTCAATTTGAGTGTCTTCTTCTTTGTTTAATGATGTGAACGGAGAGATAATGGCATGCTTGGTATGAGGTGTTTTTTTCATGAGTTTTTAATGAGCCTAAGAAATATAAAATTATGCTTAGAACCCTTCACATATTAATGAGCATGAGAATAATAGAAAGTGAGATTCCTTGAAGAAATAACTAATATAAAGGGTTGATGGTTATTTCAAACTAACAAAACCATTGTAAGTAAATACAAGTAAATATGTTATTAGGATTTTGTATAACTATTACAGGATTTTTCTTACACAGTCAGATACTTGGGTCCACCTTACACTTTGGGAAGCCTCTATGAGCCATATTATTATTCCTATACATCCTTCGGTGGTGCCTCTATGAGCCATAGTATTATTCCTATACATCCTTCGGTGGTGCCCACAACTCTACACCTTCTCCTCTCCAACATTAAATTCATTTACACTCAGCATTACCTAGTTTTTACACCATTGAAGCTCCTTCCTATTGGACATGGCTATATCCATTTAAAGTCTTCACCTTTGTGTATACCCATACTCGATTACTCCCCTTCTTGACAACTCCAATGCCACGACAAAGAGCCAAATCCTGTTGAGGGTCCTCTTTTCAAGTAGAAGGGAGTGCTCAAGGCACAATTCAAGCTCATAAGGAAGCACAGAGATATCATTCCCAAACCCCTGCTCCTATACAAGAGGAAATCAACTATGTTGATATTGAATTTCGTGTTCAACATGATGAGCAAGTTGTTGAGGAGGTCTTCGCCTCTATGGTTGAGTGGGTGATTGATTTAGGCCATACTTTAGGGCACCAGAACTAAAATCTACATATAGTCGAGCTATACTAGAACATGAAATCACTCCCCAACAAGTATCTTCTTAGAGCATAATGAAGCTCGCAGGGAGATATTATTACAAATTGATGAACTACAAATGGAGCATAAGGATCCTAGTTTGCAACACTATGACATATCAACCAAGTTGGCCCTTCAAATTTAATAGATGGGACAGAGAACAAAGCCGAGAACTAAATATCAATCTTCCCGGGGGTTGCATGGTAATAGAATGGGTTGCCACTATTCATGCCATGGACAATGAAACTAAGAACTTGTTGTGAAAACTTGTGCCCAGATTGAGCATACATTGTTTAAGTATTGGCATGAATGGTTAAGTCCTTAATGAGATCACAGCTTTGTCATTATGAATAAACCTTCAAACCACAACACAATACATTAAAGCCTATGAATCTAAGAATTGAAGAATGCTACTCAAAAGAGCTTATTATATTGTAAACTACTGCTCAGTAGAGCTTATTCATTTCCTATCCTACTGTAGCATGTGCCAAAATAAGACTACCAGTTGAAATTAGTGAATTAATGCAACCACCTCATGGATACAATGGTCCTTTCCTCTATGCTTTGTCATCATCCAAAACTACGAAACCTCAAAACCAAAATGTTTGCAGGATGGAATATTGTCATTTATGGGCTACAATAGAACTTGGGTACTTGAAAATGAAAAATGTCATCAATTTTGATGCAACAGTGGACATGATCTGCCACGAGATATGTGTAGCTGTCCTAAAGAGAATTGTTGTGAACTCTGTCAAACCACATACTACCCCCTTCTCTTGAAACTCCCATTTTCCCATTGCATGAGAGCACATAATATTGTCCAAATTATTTTTGTTAAAGGTCTGTATTAGATATATGAAAACTTTTCATAAGGGAAGCATGATTTGCAATTCTATCTTTTAAGGAATATTGATTCCATAGTCTTC
Organism: Pinus albicaulis; assembly: GCA_034641835.2. Classification (NCBI taxonomy): domain Eukaryota; kingdom Viridiplantae; phylum Streptophyta; class Pinopsida; order Pinales; family Pinaceae; genus Pinus; species Pinus albicaulis. Next base: position 28,536 of record JAXQQM020088583.1, on the reverse strand, counting down.
CATAACCATTATTAGGCCACCACAAGTGCTAGTAATGCAACCCATCTGGCAGTTCTGCACCTAAGGCTCTAAGTGATAGGCCTATAAATAGTTGGGGAATGCAATCCACTATCATAGCTATATAGTTTCCCCTGAGAGATCACATCCACATTATTACAGGCAAACAATTCTAAAGGAGTAATATGTAGTGTAGAGCACTCCTTGTTGGTTATTATGGAGTAGCAATCACTACAAGAAAAAATCACATTGGTGAGGGTCATGCTTGTGACGGACATTTAAGGTCCGTCACCAATGTCACATATGGTGACGGTCCTTAAAAAACCGTCACTGTAAGTGTATATAGTGATGGTCCTTTATGGTCACCAAAGACATTTTCAATGACACTTTGGGTGAGGGTCGTTAAAGGCCCATCACTAATTCTCTCTTTGGTGACACTTCTAGTGACGGACTTTTAATGACCCTCACCAATGCTCTTTTTGTCACTTTTAGTGACGGTCAAAAAATGTTCGTCATCATTGATCATTAAAAAATTGTCACTGTAAGTGTATATAGTGATGGTCCTTTATGGTCCATCACCAAATACATTTTCAATGACACTTTTGGTGAGGGTCATTAAAGGCCCACCACTAATTCTCTCTTTGGTGACACTTCTAGTGAAGAAATTTTAATGACCCTCACCAATACTCTTTTTCTTACTTTTGGTGATGGTCAAAAAATGTTCGTCATCATTGATCATTCCAATGAGTTTTTGATGACGTTATGTGCCTGTTAATATATATTTTTTCAAAAGATAACGATTTAATACCATTATTGTGGAGTATTTTTTATAATATGTCCAAGGCCATAGTGGTTAGGGTCAGTCAATTTTTTAAAAAGTAATTAGTAATTTTTTCCCTCAGATAATGACTAGTCTAATAGAGATTTCCTATGAGTCAACACATGATTCATATCTATTATTTATTATCTAGGAAAATTGGCCTTAGACAAAGTTCCAATTGTATTGTGTGTAGGAAATATATTAATTAATACATAATCAAGCTCTGACAATTCTATTAATGAGAAAGACCTAATAATCCTCAAAAATCTGGGCACACCTTAAATTAATGCTTTGGCACACACTAACATTTCTTAGCACCCCACATGTCTTGGAATATCTTTGTACCTAGAACATCTTGTGATGACACTGACGCCCAAGCACATGTTGGCATGTGCTAGCACAACATGGAACTCTCCTAGCATGTGTTGGCATGCTGCATATAGGCCCTAGCATGCCCTGGAACACCTTGGTTGAATGCATTGACATACATTAGCATGTGGCACACAATGCCACTTGGCATGTATTGGGACCTATTATTAGTGTGCCTAGCATGCCCCTTTTCAAAAAGATAAAATCATGACTTATTAACCCTCTTGTTGGTTCTTCCTTTTGTTTCCTTGATAGATATTGACATATCTCGGCACCTTGCACCACATCCTTAGCACCTAGCATGTATTGGCATATCTTAGCACTATTAATTGGCACATGATATAATTAGCACACCCTGTTACACCCAAGCACACTTTGGGAATTCTTGACATACCTTGATATTCCCTAGCATGCCTTACCAATGCTTAGCATACCTTGTCACTCCCTCCTTGGCATGACAACTAACACTCATTAACACTAGTCTCTGGAAATACATGTTCCTCATATTCATTAACTTCCATGAATTTGTACCTAGTGCTCCCTTAATGTTTTTTCCTAGTAGTCCTTAACACTTATCAACATGCATTATCACTCTCTAGCACACCTTAGCACTCTTCAACATTCCCTTCCACTTCATAACATGCATAACATTAGTCCCTGACACATATTGGTGCTTGGCATGTGTTGGCGCTTGGAAAGTATTAGCATGTATGGAATACGTTGAGATGCCTTGGTATGATTTGGCATGGTTTAATATTAAATTTATTTGTCATGATCAATTGTTTTAAAATAGATGAGAAGAAACAAAGGAATACTTGGCACTTAGAATGCACTAAGACTTTGCACTTGGCACCTTTTGCCACCTAGTGTTGGTGTGCCTAGCATGCCCCTCTTGGAAAATGTAAATTGATGACTTATTAACCCTCTTATGTGTTCATTTCCTTGTAGTAACTTTTTTCTCCATTTTGTTGACTTGACAGCCCCTGACACGCATTGGCACACCCTTGCACATCTTGGCATGCCTTGTCACTTGGCACATCTTAGCATGTTTGACATGTATTCCCACTATATGGAACATCAAGGGGGTGAAGAGAGATGTAGTCCTAAAGTAGGTCGAGTACGAGGGCGGAGTAAGGGTTGCTAAAGGGAGGTCATGATCATCCTCCAAGAGCAAGATCATCATGTGAGGGTTTAGAAGAATGTTGCATACCTTAATGGTCGGTTTGCGCTAGGAAGTAGGATGGCATATTGTTGATTCTCTTCTGGCAGATCAAGCTTAAGAGAGGTTTCTCATGAGAATCTGGGCATGTGATTTCAATGGTGTCTTTGTGTGAAGGCCACATCAAATTCTGAAATGTTGAAATTTGCAACAAGAAATAGTGAGATTGGAAACCATAAAGGACAAAAAAAAAATGCACCCACACTGGTGAGGAATTTTGATGCACCAGGGGTGAGGAATGTGGGGCATCTAAATTATTTTTTGCTTAAATAAATTGGACAATAAATTGTAATATCATCTCATAACAACTTGTGTCAGTTAATTAAGTCATGATGACCGAGTTAGCTCAATAAATTTGAGTTGAGGGTCTAAGATGAGGCACATAGAGGGATTATAATATTTTTGGGGTCTAGTTGAAGTTGATGCATTAGTGGGGTGAAAGTGTAATTAACTCAATTAAATTAGTCAAAATAAGTTTAACTAGTTCTAACTGAGTGATGAGCTAGTGAGAGGTCCAGTGAATTAAATTAGATTTATTTCACAATGAGTGATCAATCAGATAACTGATAATTCACTATTAATAGTTCCATGCATGTCAGTTTCGAGGAATACCCAGTTGAGACAGAGGTTAAAGGGAACACAACTATCAGTTGTATTCAAAGAAAATTTCCCATATGCAATTATAAAGTCATTGGGATGCCATGATGGATTGCGCAATAAAGGAAGACTGATTTTCCTAATTAATAAGGATTTAATTCCCCGAGAATTGCATGAGCAAGGCAGGCTGAAGTAAGGATGAGAATTGGCTAACTACTAGACCGAGTTTGCCTAGATCAACTGGAGACAATTGACAGAGTGCTGGAGAATCTCATGAGAGATTAAGCATTGTATTTTTTCATGATTCCTTGACTTAATACACAATAGAGATAGAGGGGTTTTCAATAGTTTCTTTCCCCAAATACATCATGTTGTTATGCGATTGATGATTTATTTCTCTTACTTATATGTGATTGTGTGATCATGTTTTTTTTCCGCAAATTGTAGGAAGGATTCAGTATCTTGTTTTAGTAGATTACAAGATCAGATTGAATCTCGTTGGTTAGATTTTCTACATGGTACTAGAGAAGGAATTTTTTGGGTGGCGAGTTTGCAGAGAATATATGAATATTTTGGTGTAAAATTTTCAAAAACAAATAGAATATTTTGATTCCTTGCAAAAATCTACCAAAATGGAAAAAAAAAATCAGTGGAATTGGGGCTCAGATGAGGGAGATATCATCGATTTAAAATCAACTCTTTTTTAGAAACTTTTTGTAACATCGAGACAATTACACTATGCATGAATCAAGAAACTATATGCACTTGAGGTACCAGATGCATGCAAAGCTTCGAGGAGAAAAGTAAAAGTTAGAGACTTGGCAGTTTAGAGGGAGCATAAATTACCTCTCTACATGCATCCTCATGAGAAGCAGTCTCAGAAGGTTTTGGACTAGCTGCCACAATTGAAGAAGCAGAGAGGAGACCGAGTGGAAGCATCCACTCAAGCAGAGACCTCCATGAGGGGGAAATTTCGAGCGATATGGGAAGAGGGAGCAACCATACCTCGAGGTGTAAGGTGGGGTGATGTGTAGACATAATCCCAAGATAAGAAATTTGGGCAAGTTCCATTGAGATGGCGTGTCTCATGGATCAAACCTAGCTACGAGGGGCCCACAATACAACAGTAGTATGAAGGATCAATTAGATTGATGTAGTCAGATGTCAGCAAGATAGAAATCAGAGTGACAGATGTCAAATACTGGAGCACAAATCAGAGTTAGCAACAGTTCAAAGGGCATGGATGCAGATGTCAGCAGTAGCACAAAGAATCCAGTATTAGACAGGTGCAATAACTAGTAGCAGTCAGAAGACTCTGATGACAGATGCATTATACTAATTCAGTTGTTTGGAGGCTATTCAGTTTCAGGATTTGCAGGTGCAAACAACATTATAGAAGTGTAGCATGCAAAACATTCCAAAGATACCAGATGGGGATAGATTGAATTCCTTTCTTTTTGAGAGGGAGTGTTGAAATATGCAACAAGAAACAGTGAAATTGGCAACTAGAAAGGAAAAAAAAAAAATGCACCCACACTGGTGAGGAATTTTGATGTACCAGGAGTGAGGAATGTGAGGCGTCTAATTTATTTTTCCCTTAAATAAGTTGGACAATAAATTGAAATTTCGTCTCATAACAACTTGTGTTAGTTAACTAAGTCATGCTGATTGAGTTAGCTCAAGAAATTCGATTTAAGGTGATCGAGGTGGATATTGGTAGCCACCCGCCTATTCCACTTGGGCTCTCGCCATTTCCTCTTTCATTTTTTCAGTTTCCTTAATTATAGGACAATTTACTATTTTTGCAGTTTTTCGGGTCCTTAACTTCCGGAGTCGTTTTGAGGCCCCAAACGACGTTTTTTGGGCATGAAATGTTTGGAAATTTTAATGAAATCATAGTATTAGTTGTTTTCCTCGGAGAGATATTTCTAATGAGGTATCATGTGTGTCAAACGAAGATCATATGACCAAGTTACGACCCGGGAATTTGGCTGCCCAACTAACCCCAACAGGGCCCATAAACTCTTGGTGTTACATCTCCTCGGGTTAGGGTTTTGGTTGTGTAGGGTTTTATCTTATTTTAAATAATAAAAATACCCTTGATCCTTACTGTAACACAATTCAGAGGAACATAACTATCAGTTGTATTTATAGAAAATTTCCAATGTGCAATTATAAAGTCATTTGGATGCCATGATGAATTGTGCAATCAAGGAAGGTTGATTTTACTAATTAATATGGAGATAATTCCATAGGAATTGCATGAGCAAGGCAGGCTAAAGGAAGGCTGAGAATTGGCTAAGTACTAAACTGATTTTTCCTAGATCATCAGGAGACAATTGGCAGAGTGTTGGAGAATCTCAAGAGAGATTAAGCATTGTATAGTTTCATGATTCCTTGACTTAACACAAAATAGAGATAGAGGGTTTTTAGAAGTTGCTTCCCTAGATACATCTTGTGTTGTGCGATTGATAACTCGTTTCTCTTACTTATATCTGATTGTGCGATCGTGTTTTGTTTCCACAAATTGTAGGAAGGATTCAATGTCTTGTTTTAGTACATTACAAGATCAGATTGAATCCCGTTGGTTAGATTTTATAGATGAAATAGAAGAGAGGGTTGATACCATGTTGCCTTGTGGTGGTTAGTAGGCTACAAGGTCTGTGATAAAGACCAACATAAATGGAGGATGGCTTGCACTGTAATTTAGAGCCATAACAAAAGTCGACGTAGGCGTAATATTAACTGAGTTAACCCTAGTTTGAGGGTTGATATTGAGATCTGAAGTTCATGTCAAGATTCAGTCAAAGAAATTCCCAGAATCTATGGATCCATATGAGCTAGGTCGAGTCTCTTATGGAGGCAAGAGTCGTGTTTTTTCTATGTGTGGATAGGGTTTGTTCTACAACAATTAGAAGTACATAACTAGAATGCCCTAGTTAGGACAGTTTCCTAGCATGTTTAGTTCATAAGGTATGACCTTAAGACTGTGACAAATTTGCGTAGAAGAAGATGGGTTGTGACCCTTAGAGTGAGTTTTATTTCTGCAATAAAGACCGCAGATCTGGAAGATGGTTTGAAGATTCAGTATGTGTGGAGACAACATATCCAAAGGAGGGTGGAACCTGAGCAGAAGATTGAGCATGCAGAAGAAATGTGCCATATGAAGAATGGATTGACATGCAGAGGAGTTGATTTTGGTGGACTTTCCATAGAGTTTTAGACAAAGATCTGAAGAAACCTATACAAAATTAGTAAATGGACTGTTAGTGGCTGATTTTTTACCCTAGTTCAGTCATCTATAGATTGTTAGAAGTATGATAAGAGGAGTAGTTCATATTTGTTCATAGATTGGACAACAAAGATCAAATTGTCGATACACAAGAACAATGATCTTGAGAGGACTCAAACCATTGTTAGGTGGTAGATTTGAAGAGCCCTAGATGAAGACAATATTGTGGGCCCTAGATCAGTAAAAAGTATTGACTGTGGTTGGGTAGATTGATGGTAGTCCAAGTATAGTTGGAGGGTTGTTAGGTTACTGTCAAAGAAGAGCCCTGGCTCTTGTTCTAGTGAAGGACAACAAAATTGGTAGAAGGGTAGGTGTATAGGGCCTAAGGATGTGCAGAATTTGAAGGAATAAAGCAACAATCAAGTGGGCCAACCAACTAGCCCTAGTTCACTATATTGTATAGGATTGATTTAGTGAGAAGAAGGGCAACCTCCATAACCCTGGACTTCTCATCTTGGAGTTGTAGTATGGAAAAAGTGGGCATACCAAAGAGTTATTCACAAATGGAATTGTGAACAAATTGTTACCACTCAAACTAGTAGTGGACCTAAAAGGGGTTCCTAAGAGGGCAACTGTTAGGACAAGGGAAACGATGGAGGCTTAGCCCATTTTCACCACAGCTAAGGCTCCTTGCTCTTCATGGACTTTCACCGATGGGTGGAGTCCCGGTAGTTTAGGAAGTCACTTGTAGAGTATAGGTCAATGAATAGGTGGGAAGTGACCCTCAAAACCCTTTCCCTAAGATAAAATAAAGAGTGGGACTTGATTTCCTTTTAAGCAAGGGAATTTATATTCTAGGGAGAGAGGAGGGGGATTGAAAGGTTGAGGGAGAAAAATAATAATTATGAAGGAATTTCTCAATCCATAAAATCCTTTGGGAACTTGGATTCCCAAATTTTCCTTGATGAAAGGCCTTTGACACCAAATGGGACCACACGGGGCCAAGTGGACCCATCCCAGGTTCGGGGATGGAATTTAGCAACCAATGATGTTCCTATCCTGGAAAAGGTGTTGGGAAAGTATCAGACAAGATCTTTTACTTCGATAGGTCAAATTGATCCTACTAGGTTCTATCCTTGGAAACACCTAGGAAAAACTTGATCCTAGAGCTAGGGCTTGAGTTATCCAGAGATTCCACCATCATAATTGGTCCAAGTTCTGAGGAGAGTGAGGGCACCCAGAAACGTAGCTGCCTCTAGGAGATAGAAGTTTTCCTCTAGCTATATTCTTGGGAAATTGTTGCCCTAGGTGACCTAATGGGCTAGACCTAGGGAATATGAAAATTTCTTAATCTAAGAAACCCTACTGCAGTATCTTGATTTACTTCTCCTACTTGAATTAAGTTACAAGTTAATTTCTGAAATATTCAATAAATTAGCGAAGTAAATAGTAAATACAACTAGCAACCTACACATACAAATCAAATACTGAATAACATGCTCATAGAAAAAGTGACACATGGATTTTCTGGACAAGTGTCCCAGGAAAAAACCCAATGCAGGAATACTGGTGCAACTAGCTCTGGAGGGTTTTCATTATTATGTAGTTTCTAAGTACAACAATCCTGGGTACCAAAACTGGTTCACCCAATAGAGAAATAAAAACGACAGTAATATGCTGCTCTAAATCCCTCTACGTCAGTCTGACTAGCTTGCGTCGGCCTCTGCACTGCTCAGTAAGGGCCTCTGTCACACTTGAAGGGCTTACACTACCCCTGCACTGCCCTGACTTGGCCTGCGTCAGCCCTACATGGCTCCTACTGCCTCTGCACTGCCCCTATTGGGCTCTGGCTAGACTGTGTGGCTCCTGTTGCCCCTGCTACTTTGGCTGGCTGGAATTCTTAAGCAGAAAAAGCATAGGTAAGAAAGAAGGCATTGGCCAAAGGTAACGTATAACAATTAGAAAAATTGAAGAAATGAAATGAAAATAGATAATGTCCACAAATAACTGAAATAGCTCAATGGGACTAGAGAGTAAAAGCTTTGACAATAGCAATAAGTGCTTATAGCATCAGCTAAGAGAACAGAGGATGCTAGTTCATGAGGTTAAAATGTTGTATAATTGTTGGCACAGGAAAACTGTAGAATTTTTAGAGTAAATCTCTGTAGGTACCATTAGTTGGTGATCATTGATAATCATTTCATTTCATCAAATACCTTGATGAATGGAACTTACTAGCTATTTGCGTAGACAAACCCCATAGAAGTTGTGTGATGGAAAAATATTCACACTATATTGAAGAAAACACCAACCAAATAAGGATGGCATTTTAAATGGGGCAAGAAACAATAGAGAGATAGACATTGAAAAAGTTAAAATGCTAGGGCAACAAGAAAGCAACTAAGTAGCATGGTAGAAAGCACAAAAAAGAAAATTATAAAAATGGAAAACCCTACAAATTAGCACCCATCCAAACATCACCACAATTTTTTCTTTAACTCTAAATCTCCAAATTCATCAAATTATATCCTGTATTCAAACCTGATCCTCTCTGTTAGCCATTCTGAAGATAAGGCTGAGAACTTACTACAGAACCATCACCTACATGTAGTGATCTTATTTTGTGACCAGACAACCTACTTTCGTGAAGACACGAAGAGGTAAACACTCTCTGCCAGGATTTTCCATACAGCCCAGGTTGAGGAACCACATATACATCACCAGTTTTTTCTCTTTACATTTGTAACTTAGAAGAGCTTTGTCCGACCACCTCCAGGTTGCTCCTAGAGTCACCCAGGCAAGCCCTCTCAACATCATCCACTTTCTGTAGTACCTAATTAGTAATTTAATTAACCATAACAATTTCTTGATCATGCATGTATTTCAAATATATTGCCAATAAGCATAAAGCTTTCATGTTAAACAATCAGGTCAAAAGACTAGACTATGATGCAAAAAATACAAAGAAAACTCACCAACACTCAAAGGACAAACAAAGTCAAACCTCTACAAAGTATAAATAGATATCTGATAAACTTCATTCCACCACAAAAATGTGCTTAACTAAATAAAATTCTAATTTATGTGCTTTCAAGAGAAAGCTTTCAAGGGCAGTGATGTTATAAACATACCCCTGATTAGACAGAGTTGTTCTATATATTTTGGATAAGAGGACAACTTGCTAATTTTTTGAGCAGTTGTCCCTCTTATTTTGTAAAGATATTTTGTATTTCCTAAAGATATTCCTACATCTCTCTAGGATATTTGTAAACAATATTTTGTATAAATACTTCTGTATTAGAAGTGTTAAGTGTGGAATAAAATTAATAAGATTACTATAGACCTTTTGCTGATACATTGGAGGCTTACATGTGTTGATTTCGAAGTAGCAGACTGGACAAAGCTAATTGGGCATCATAATTCAGGATTCTTGCGATAATTTAAAGAGTAAAGTACATTTCTTCTTGTCATTATTTCACTTCTGAGTTCCATGCAATCCATTATGTGTTTGATCTGTCTTAATGAGTAACTAGGAATATTACTTCAAAATTAGATTATTTCTCCCTATTTTAACTAAGTTACTATTTAAATGTTTTTTGCTGATTTCCGGTGTTTGGAATTCTTCATTGCTCCTACTCCCATTTGACCCCTGCCTCCTTCTCCCATTGTCCAGATCAAAGGATCCTTCATTTCCCTTTATCCTGACTATACCATTTCATCAAAAAACCTTTTCCCCAAAACTCTAAGGGTTATCTACCTTGCCCTGAATACATTTGCACCCTTTTGGCCTTGCCTTCTAGTACTGCTATCTAGATTTAGACTCCATAGCCCAATGGAAAAGTAGATCTCTCTCTAGTTTAATCCTAAGTGATTTTTACCCAACAAACATCTTAAAACAAAACCAAATTGTTCTATCATAACTAGCCTAAAACATAAATAAAAAACAAAGATAAATCTTAAAGAGAGAGCCCTCTTTGAACTATAGGAAGGCTAGATCCTATTGTTCCAAGTAGGTTTGTGGTTACCCCTAGTCTTCTTTGACTAAAAACTAAAATCCCACAACTTAAGAAATTACTAGGGTGATAACAGGTCCTATCTAAGCTTGGAACAAAATTTCAAAACTTAGTTACACAACATCATGGAATATTATTAAAAAGGTTTCCCATGCATTGTAATCAGCAATATCTGGTGGGATTGGAATAACAACACATTTTTTCACGAGAAATATCCATGATAGTTTATGAATCACCCCAACATCTATATTTTATGTGAGTCATATGATGATATTTCTTCACACTTATTTATCTCTTGTCAAAACACAGTGCAGGTCATCACCACCACCGTTACAAAATTGAACATGCTAGGCTCATAGTCCTATCTAATCTTGGAAAAAAATTTAAAAAATTAGCTACAAAACATCATGGAAGAATATTAAAAAGGTTTCCCATGGATTATAATCAGAAATATCTGGTGGGATTGGAACAACAACACATTTTGTTCACAAGAAATATCCATGATAGTTTACGAATCAGCCCAACATCTATGCTTTAGGAAAGTCATATGATGATATTTATTCACTTATTTATCTCCTTTCCCAACACAGTGTAGGTCATTGCCACCACCCTTGCAAAATTAAACATAATAGCCTCATGGTCCTATCTAAGCGTGGAAGAAAATTTCAAAACTTAGTTACTCAACATCATGGAAGATTATTATAAAGGTTTCCCATGCATTCTAATTAGCAATATCTGGTGGGATTGGAACAACAACACATTCTTTTCATGAGAAATTCTAACAAAGATCACAACTAAATTGATAAAAAATAGTATTTGGAAGACAAGATTCATCCTAAACCACAAAAATAAGTGATTCTGGTAATTCCTTCACTCCCTCTTGGATGCCCCTGTGACTTCTTTGATGGTGTTGCATAAGTTATCCCACCTAGCTGCAAAGTGGTTGTGGTACTCTTCCTCTCCTAGTATTATAGCGAGAAAGTAAGATATACCCAAAGTTAAGGCTCCAACAACTAAGATGATTCCATTGTTCTTTTTACCCTTCTGGAAATTGCATCCATCAAAAGAGTCAAACCCTATAGATCATGGGGGATTCAAAAATCATGATCAATTGGATCAATAATTCATGATATAAAACATCTACCTACATCCCATCCTACAGGATATCATAGATTCCCCCAACTCTTTGCACTAGCTATCTTCCAGACACATTCTCAAGGAGCTAAATACCACAACACACAAGATTTCAGAAGAATCTCTCAAACTGCCCATCAATACCTTTGTGATACCAGACCCCATCGATAGGATGGAGTATTACCAAATTATTATTGATGTCTAAGCTCGAAAAAAAATCCAATGTAAATTGATGCATGCACATTCCAGTCATGACAATCAATTTCTACATCTTCTCAACAGAAAAAACAAGTAATTGTTTTCTCTGTTCACTTTACAACACAAACACCAAATTCATCCATAATGTTAGGATATTTTGAATGATATGACCAAAAAGGAAATGGGATTCCTAGTATTTCTTGGTGTATTGAACAAGACTAGGGGACACACATGTAGCATGGATGGGTAGAAATGGGATGTCCAAGCATGGTTTACTAAGATATATAATCCACACATTATAGAATGAGAAGGGGCATTAATACCTAATGTCATGGGGGCTAGGGGGGCTAGAGGGAAGGTAACAAGAGAAATTGAAAGGGGAACCCCTAGTAGTGGTGATAAGGGTATTAGAGGCCCCATTATCACAACCAATGTGCCATTAACCCATAACCACTAAATTCCCTATCCCTTAACCCCGAAGGCATAATCTCTTAACCCCTACACTCATAACTCATAATCCATCAACCCCTTAATGCATTAAACCTTAATCCATTAACTCCTAACCTAGAATCCATGAACCCCCTAAGCACTAACCCCTTATTCTCTTAACTCGTGACCCTTAAACCTTAATCCATAACCCCTAAACACCTTAAAACCTAACCTATTAACCCATAACACCTAAATCCCTTAATTATTAAGCCCTTAACACCTAAATCCCTTCCCCTCCAAGCCCTTGGCCCTTAATTATTAACTCTTGAAGCCCTTAACCACTTAGTATCCAAGGCAAACAACAACACATCAAACCAACAAAATAACCTCTTAGGAGAATCGTTCACCTCTAACTAAGAATATTGGTACCATTTGATTTTAAGAGAACTAGGTATTGGTCTCGTGTGTGTGTGTTTGTGGGTAATGCCCTTATTAACATGTATACCAAATTTAGAACAACTGGATAATTTGCAAAACCCCAATAATAATTTCTCACAATATCTACAGTTCATGTTGACATGGAGCTTGTAGTGCTCTCATGCATAAGGAGTTGGCAATGAATAGATCACTCATAATGACACAACCTCTTCAATGCTAATGAACAAGGATCTAACCCTTGATACAATTTTTTTTTTGCTAAAAAACCGCAATTGTGTCAATGTAAAATACTATACATAAGAGGAAATAAAATGATATTATCCACATCAATGCTTGAAGTAGCCTCACAATTTCCATGAGTGGTGAGCCAAGGGGTGAATGTAGGGAACTATTAAAGTTACATCATGTTTAAATTCCTTTTACATCACAAGATTATTCTCCATTAGGGTTGATGCATCATCACAAATATCCATGATATTTTACGAATCACCCCAACATCTATGCTTTAAGCAAGTCATATGATGACGTTTCTTCACACTTGTTTAAATCTCTTGTCCCAACACAATGCAGGTCATCACCACCACCCTTGCAAAATTGAACATGATAGCCTCGTGGTCCTATCTAAGCTTGGAAGAAAATTATAGAACTTAGTTACTCAACATCTTGGATGATTATTATAAAAGTTTCCCATGCATTCTAATCAGCAATATCTGGTGGGATTGGAACAACAACACATTTTGTTCACGAGAAATTCTAACAAAGATCACAATTGAATTGATTAAAAAAGTATATAGAAGTCTTTCAGATTAATCACATATAATGATGTGATTAATCCGAAAGAATTCTATCTACATTATGGATCACAAAACTCTTATACCTAACATGATTAAAAAAGTGTTTGGAAGACACGATTCATCCTAAACCACAAAAATAATGGATTATGGTAATTCCTCCACTCCCTCATGGATGCCCCTGTGACTTATTTGATGGTGTTGCACAAGTTATCCCACCTAGCTGCAAAGTGGGTGTGGTACTCTTCCTCTCCCGGTCTTATAGCGAGAAAGTAAGATATACCCAAAGTTAAGGCTCCAACAACTAAGTTGATTCCATATCTCTTTGTACCCTTATGGAAATTGCATCCATCAAAAGATTCAAATCCATATAGATCATTGGGGATTAAAAAATCATGATCAATTGGGTCAATAATTCATGATAGAAAACATCTACCTACATCCCATCCTACAGGATATCATAGATTCCTCCAACTCTTTGGACTAGCTATCTTTCAGACACATTCTCAAGGAGATAAATACCACAACACACAAGCTTTCAAAAGAATCTCTCAAACTGCCCATTGATACCTTTGTGATACCAGATTCCATCGATAGGATGGAGTATGACCAAATTATTAATCATGTCTAAGCTCTAAAAACAAGCAAATGTAGATTGATGCATACACATTCCAATCATGAAAATAAATTTCTACATCTTCTCAATAGAAAAAACAAGTAATTTTTTTCTCTGTTCACTTTACAACATAAACACCAATTTCATCCATAATGTTAGGATAAGTTGAATGATATGCCCGAAAAGGAAGTGGGAGGAGTATTTTGTGGTGTATTGAATAGGACAAGGGGACACACATGTAGCATGGATGGGTAGAAGTGGGATTTCCAAGCATGGTTTACTAAGATCTATAATCCACACATTAGAGAATGAGAAGGGGGATTAAGACCTAATGTCATAGGGGTTAGGGGGGCTAGAGGGAAGGTAACAATATAAATTGAAAGGAGAACCCCTGATAGTGGTGATAAGGGTATTAGGGGCCCCATTATCACAACCAATAAGCCATTAACCCATAACCACTAAATTCCTTATTCCTTAACCCTGAAGCCATAATCTCTTAACCCCTACACTCATACGCATAATCCATCAACCCCTTGATGCATTAAACCTTAAGCCATCCTAACCTATAATCCATGAACCCCCTAAGCACTAACCCATTATTCTCTTAACTCGTGACCCTTAAACCTTAATCCATAACCCCTAAACACCTTAAAACCTAACCGCTTAACCCATAACACCTAAATCCCTTAATTGTTAAGCCCTTAACCCCTAAATACCTTTCCCCGCAAGGCCTTGGACCTTAAATCTTGAAGCCCTTAACCACTTAGTATCCAAGGCAAAAAACAACACATCAAACCAACAAAATAACCTCTTAGGAGAATGCTTCACCTCTAACTAAGAATATTTGTACCATTTGATTTTTAGAGAACTAGGTATTGTTCTCGAGGGTGTGTGTTTGTGGGTAATGCCCTTATTAACATATATACCAAATGTAGAACAACTGGATAATTTGAAAAACCTCATTAAGAATTGCTCACAATATCTACACTTCATGTTGACATGGAGCTTGTAATGCTCTCACACATAAGGAGTTGGCAATGAATAGATCACTCATAATGACACAACCTCTTCAACCCTAATGAACAAGGAGCTAACCCTTGATACAAATATTTTGTTTGCTAAAAAAATGCAATTGTGTCAATGTAAAATACTATACATACGAGAAAGTAAAATGATATTATCCATGTCAATGCTTGAAATAGCCTCACATTTTCCATGAGTGGTGAGCCAAGGGGTGAATGTAGGGCACTATTAAAGTTACATCATGTTTAAATTCCTTTTACATCATGAGATTGTTCTCCATTAGGGTTGATGCATCATCATAAGGGAGCATGACACCTTTTTATGGGGGAGTGATTAAAGTTGTAACACGCTTCAAATGATATACACCTCCAATGTAAATGACATCATTATATGTTTGTGTCAAGTTGTTAAAGAGGTTATATATAAATAATAAATTTAGTACTTGGACTTCATCTTTTGATGGCCTTGACTCTAAGATGGATTTGTACTAGGAACACTTCATGCAAATAAGAGGGGGCCTTATTTTTTAACCCTCATACACACAAGAGCACTAGATGTTGCTTTTCAATTCCCCCTTGGTGGTTTCAAAGTGGGTTTACATTAGTGTCTAGTCGAAACTAATGACATCATGATATTCCTCTTCTCAATAACATCTTCTAGCTTTGCCATATACACAACATTGAGTTAGAGGATCACCTCATTTGTAGATGCTCCATTTATTATGGGATTCAAAGGATGTTCTATTTTCTTTTATCAAGATTTAGATGGTCGTTATCTACTTTCTTTCAATACATGTCTAACTATTTTTATGAGGGAGTTCCTTGGATTTAGATCTTTATATAAGACCTTATGTGGCCTTCCCCTTTTGAACTTTTCCAAGGGGGTCACCTCCTTCCATGTTTCCTTGCCTACTCAGGGGCAACATTGACAAGCCAATATTCAAACTTCTTCAACTATCAAATTGATGGGGCCTCATACCTCTTATTGAACCCCTTAATGGGACATTATTTCTCCAAAGAGACTATTGAGGATTTCCATTGCAAATCACAGATTGGATGTCATAGGACCTGTTACCCCACTTTTTATATGCGTTTTTAGAGGATAATTTTAAATTTTGATTGACATATCAACCCTTGTGATTCTTGTGACATTAATCATTTTCCAACTGAGATATACGAATGACTATATAATTGGTTTGATGACACCTTGCCTTGGCCATCTAGGACACTAGGTGTATGAAGATGTTGCTTTAGCGGTCACTTTAACTTGATATATATGATCCATGTATATATCTCTAATGCGTATTGTTTTTATTGTGATCACTTAAAGACTTTATTCTAACTCTTAAATGTTTTGGCCATAAATTCTATTCTGAATTGTTTTATGGTGTTTCATAATTTTACTCGTAAAAATGTGTTATCTTGATAGTTTAAATATATAAATAGTGAGTTGAGTAATTACTACACATCATATCTTATTATCCCCTTATTTCTCTTAGTTAAATTTTATCCCACATAATTTCATAGCATATTCCTTCATTTTAATCATGATTTCTAGCCCTATGATTCCAATGAGTAGGAAATCAATTATTTTATCCATAAAACTAATTATGTAAACCACTCTGTTTTCAATTTTATCACCGTTCTTTCATGTTGGGTTTTTTATCTTAATGATATCAGTTGTACTAATGGGGTTGGTTCGGGTTCGAACTACGATTTTAAAAATAAGCATGATTGGGTTAGATGCGGGTGAAGGGAAAGGTCAAGCGTTGTTTATCCGTTTCTTTTAGATTGAGCGGGAGTCGTTTTTGAGCGGGAAAAGATAAAATTGACAAAGATTGTCTGTTTCTTTTAGATTGAGCGGGACTCGTTTTTGAGCGGGAGCGTTTTTGAGATGAGTTGCAGATGTCTTTTATTTTCAGGAAAAGCAATTGATGGTTAATGCGGGAATAAAAAAATTGCGTCAAAAGGTGAAGGAACAACCAGAAGAGCAAATGGAAAAAAGGTTAGCTATGCCATTTGTTTTTTAGATGATTATGTATTTACTATTTAGTCAAAGTATTTGTTTTTTTTAGATTTATATATTTGCATTACCTGTTGTTACAGTTACATACTATTGCCAAGACCACTGGCATGCATCACAACGAATGGGTTGAGAATGAAAATTGTTGGGTCGTTGGCTTGTTACATACTGTTGCCAAGACCACTGGCATGCATTACAGTGAATGGGTTGAGAATGAAGATCGTTGGGTAGCTGGATTGTTACATAATGTTTCCAAGACTGCTGGCATGCATCACATTGAATGGGTTGAGAATGCAAATTGTTGGGTAGCTGGCTTTCTAGAAAATTTTGAAGAGGTGTGTTATATTATGGAGAATTTTTTACCTTTTTTTAGTTTGAGCAGGAGTTGCTTCTTTTGTCTGTTTATTTTAGATTGAGCGATGCTCTCTCCATAAATTCCTTTCCATCTTCCGGTGTCATTAATTTCCTCACAGGTCTGCAAAAATCCTCCCTGCCCACTCTGCCATCGCTCCGTCTTGCAACCTCCACACCCACCTTCAATTCATGAACTATCAACCTCGCATTAAATCCCTAATAATGTAATATCCTTTTTTGGTTCCCACCCCTTCAATACCAACCCTCTGTCCCAAATCCACTCTTTGAAACCTGCAGGCATTGAAATCGAACCCTCACCAAAGCCGGCTACAAGAAAAACAAAGATAAATGGCTGCCCACTCACTTCCAATCCGAGAGCCACCTCTTGGATTTCAGCATTCGACAGAAAGCATTGGCTGCAAAACGAAGCATACACAACGGAAGAAGCCACCTGCGTTCCAATCCATTTCAATTACTTGGAGTCCAGAGGCTCGGCATTTGATTGCAGAAGCGGACGGAATAACCGGTTTCCGGGTGACCCGCTGAAAATAGTGGATGGTATTGCAACGAATTCTACAAATCTTGCACTGAAATATCACCCGCTGCAACGAATTCTAAAGATAAAATGAAGTTTTGGGGGTGTGGAGGTAAAACATGAGGAGGTTCACAGCTGTGATCCTGGAGATGGTAAATATATCCACTTATCGTAGACATCCCTGGGTCCACGACTCTGCTAACAGAGACCAGTGACGGAAACAACCTACCGGACGACCTTCTTCCAGGTATTCTTCTTCTTTGTGATTTTGGATTAGTGATTTTGATTTTACCGGCTAAAGGAACCCCTCAAGCTGAAAAGAGCGCTTAGCTCTGATCTGTTAATTGAGACCTGAGCACATGTATTGACAATGCTCTTTCTTTGCATCAATTTGATGGACAGAGTTGGTCATACTAAGATACCAATATAGCTCATGAGAACCTTTATACCCAGCTCATGTAACACTTCTTTTGTTTCTGCATCAACAAATTTTTTAAATTACTTCTAGCATTATCATTTTTTTCCTGATGTTACATGTCTTGTTATTCAACACCAGTTGCACTTTGCTGCTTCACAATATTTTTGACTTCCCTAGCAATAATGGTTATTCTCAGGGTCAGTTGCATTCTTTATCCTCATATTTAAATCTCTGCTACTCCTGCCTTAAATGACCATCTTCTAAAACATAATGGTGAAGGGTCGAAAGATGAGATACAAAACACTATTTGATATTCACAATACTTCTTTGTGAATCTCCCTTTTTGTGGTGTTCAATTTTCTGTTGAACGCTGGCTATTTTCCTCTTGTAGCGTTTGGCATTTAAAACCCTACAAACAATGTTTAGAAACCTCCTCAATCATTAGCAAAGACACCTATGAAAAAAATTTGATGCTCATATGTTCTCTTTTGTCATTTGATCGATCGACACTTTGCTCGATTGAAAAATGCAACAAAATCATCATCTGTGAGGTGCCCAATACACCATTGAATCCATCATAACATAATTTACCACTGATCTCGATATTTGACAAAGGGTTGCGATGAATGGAATCATGCACTTTCTGGTGCTCAACTAATGCTTGATTGGCATAGTTTAACAGACGACAACCCTTGGATAGTCTTTGTATTTGAAATCTATAAAATATTGTAGCATATCCGGTTCCACATTTCCAGACTGCTTCGCATTCGAAACTACACAATCGTCTTACCTTCAGGCATTTACGATATCATTCGGAAACTAGGACACTTGTTTGCTCTCTGCGTTCTACGTTTGACTCTTGAAACATTCTTTGGTTAAAAAATTTGAAAACAAAACCTCTATCCTCTTCAATATGTTTTGGGACATTTCACATCCGGGCACTTAGATGTTCTCAACATCTAACCATAGTCACCAAATTCGCCCGAATCGGCGAAAAAAGTACGGAAATTCGTTAGTTCGGTTCGAATATCGAAAAATTCATTAAAAATTCGATCTGTTTCACTGTATGCAATCTGAAATTCATGGTTTATGGTTTATAACTTATGAAACATATTTTTAATGGAAATGGAAAATCATTGCAAGCTTAGAAACAAGCTGGAAACTAGGACGAAATGGAAACTGATTGCCAATATTTGAAATGGAAACTATTGTTATTTTAGAAATTTTCTAATTTCTATGTTTTTTTAATAGTTTAAAAATATAATTCTAAAAACCTGAGAGAACCACGAAAGAAAATCGTAAATTGTTTTTTTTATTAGTTTAAAAAATAGAAAACCAAGAGAGAAAATCAAATTTTGAGATTATTTTTTATATATTTATGTTAAAGAGGATATTTTGAATATTTAATTTTTATATATGTTAATTACAAAAGTATAAAATATTTTATATATAATTTAATTATGATAGAGAAAGATGTAGTTTTGATTTTTAAATATTATATATAAAGATTTTATGTACAATTTTCTTTGTTATGTGATGTTCTCTCTCAAAACTAGATGGATCTCATTGGTCAAGCTTGTTTCTTCATTCAGGCTAACAGATCCAAAACAAAACCATTGTGATTTATCCATCCCAAAACTTGCTCTATGAAGCAGTTTCTTGAATCTTTTAACCTCAAGGACCTTTTCTTGTGCTCAGGAAGGTGTCCAGGTCTAGTCACATTCTTAAGGTAGTAGATGATCTCTGTATGCCAGTTGATGTAACTGCATTAACCAAGTTGATTCCAAGAGCTTCTTCATTGCCCTTGGTCAAAAGCTTTGTTAATCTCTGACCCTTACTGTTTTTTGTGGGTCTTATCTCTAAATCATATTCTCGAATCTTAGCAACCCACTTACCCCTTGATCCCAAGAAAACATGTTGTGACAAGATATCCTTCACTGTTGGATGAGGAACAAATGCTATAATCTTTGAAAACCCAATGTAGGTTCTAAAATGCTTTAGTGATTTTACCAAAGCATAGGCCTGCTTCTCCATGATGGCATAGTTCAATTTTGCATCCCTTAGCATTTTACTCACAAACGCAATTGGTAGTTTATTTCCCTATTCATTCTTTTGAAGAAAAACTCCTGCAATAGTATAATTAGAAGCAAAAGAAAGAACAAGAAAATATTTTTCAAAGTTAGGGCTCACCAAAACTGGAGAATTGACTATAACATCTTTGACATTATGGAATGTTGTATGGCTTGCATCATCCCATATAAAAATTGCATCTTTCTTTATCAACTCTTTAAGGGGTTTTGTGATCTTTGCTACATTCGGAATGAATCTTCAAATGAAGTTTACTTTGCCAAAGAAAAAATGCAACCCTTTCTAATTTCTTGTCATGTCTTTTAACGTCCTTGTATATTTTGATCAAAGATCCAATCTTCTCATTCTCTTTCGAAGTGATTACTTTTCCAATCTTGATCAAGATTGGATTTGTCTCTATCCCTACATTGGTATCTTCATACTCATTTGTTTGTATTGTCTTAATTCTACCTGTAAACGCATTGTCTCTGTTGAAGCTTGCTCATGATTGGATTTGTCTCTATCCCTACATTGGTATCTTCATACTCATTTGGTTTTATTGTCTCAATTCTACCTGTAAACATGTTGTCTCTATTGAAGCTTACTTCCAAAGGAATCATACTTGAAGGGATTTTGTTGGTTGGTCGTTCTTCTATTGAATCATCTTCCCTCATGTCAATCTCATACATTTCAAATTCTTTTGTGTTGTCGAGGAACCCAACTATTTCTGCATCACCTTCAAAAACTTACCAATGCTTGATGTTGTCTGGAATTGAAGGTGTGTAAATCGTCTCAATTCGGCCACATCCTATTCTCCTACTGGTTCTTCAATTGGCTTCTCCAAGGTGTCTCCTAAACCATTTTCTGCCCAGGATGGTCAGTCTTATCAGGTTCTCCCAGCTTCTACCATACATACTGGTTATAATTTTGGCCTTTGGAAATTGAGCATGAGTCGATGCTCATTCTGTTGTGGGTACACTTTCTTCTCCAAGACTATTAGCCAGGTGCTTCTTCTGTGTTTCTCTTCACGCAACTTCTGAATTTTCAATTTCTAACCATTGAATAGATTTTATCTTAATTATGAACTAGAAAACCCCAGGGTTCAAGCTTAAATCCATGCTTAATAACCACCCATGGCTTAAGAAGTCCACACCAATCACTTAGAAATTCTGAACATCACAATCTATCTACTTACAATTTCACTTATAACAGCCCCAGTGCCTTGAGATGCTATCTTTTACTCTTAAAATGTGGGAACAAAAGATTATAACTTAACGGGGAGGTAGCACCTTCATTAAGAATTGATTATTTTATTAAACCTATCATTAAGGAGTGGAAAGATGGAACCTTAAAAAGTTTGCTTTAGATGTTTCTTCCCACGTCATTCTTGTTGTCGAGTGTGAACTTCATCCATGCTTTTTGTTGAAGTTTTATCAGATTTTATCTCTTTATGATCATGTTTTATCCATGTCAGTTGACATCAGAACAATTTTTGGCATGCAAGTAAACTTTGACAAAGCAACCCCTGAGTCATCCTGAAGTCAAAGTCTTTCTGCATATACATCAAAAAATGTTAGGACATGCTAGTGAAAAGTTGGAAACTACTAATTAACTATTGTCTGTTTTCTTTTCATTTTTTTTTTTTTTTATCACGAGAATCGATAATTAACTACTGTCATTTTTCTTTCTATTTTTTTTTTTTTTTTTTAAGTATTAGGAGAATTTCTTTCTTTTTCCTTTTTTATTTTTTATTTTTTGGGTATTAGGAGAATTCCTAAACTTACTGCCTGTCTCTGAGGAGGCCTAAGTCATGTCTGAGGGACTGACCTTATACTCCTGAACCTAATGCATTATGCAACTGCCCACAGACACGCTAGGTGTGTTAACTGAGTTTCAAACTTGGGTGGGGCCTCAATATTGCTCAGCAAAAACTTTCTTCCTTGGACTAATCTGGGGGAGGTTCAGGATCAACCTTTGTGGTGGCCTTATAACACCAAGAGTATATCCAGCAACCTGTAAGCCAGATATAAGCCAGATATACCAGATCTTATGATTTAGCAAGAGCGGAGACTCTAGGAAATGGGGAGTCTACTCCTTGAGGCGAGATCATAGCAGGCCATATACTCAATGGGATTTGAACCGTGGTCTCGTTAGTTTCACCCAGTGAGGCCATATACTCAATGGGATTTGAACCACGGTCTCATTAGTTTCACCCAGTGAAACTTACTGTTAAACCACATATCACTGTATAATTAACTATTCTCTATTAATTGAAACATTTCTAAAACTTTAAAGTCCCTGGCTGATTGGATTGCTCTAACACTGAGCTGTTTTCCCTTTCATGAGGTGGGTTAACTGAGTTTCAAACCTGGGCAGGGCCTCAATATTGGTCAGCAAACACTTTCCAATGCAAGTCGTCCACCGTTTGGCCTAGCACAATAGACTAATTAACAATTTTCTGTTACTTGAAACATTTCTGAAACTTTTAAGTCCTTGGTTGGTTGGATTACTCAAACACTGAGCCACTTGGCCCATGCAAACACTTTCCAATGCAGGTCGTCCACTGTTTGGTCTGGCACAAAAGGCTAGTTAACAATGTCTATTACTTGAAACATTTCTGAAACTTTTAAGTCCTTGGCTGGTGGGATTGCTCTAACACTGAGCCACTTGCCCCTTCATGAGGGACGCCCTTAAGGGTTC
This sequence comes from Pinus albicaulis, assembly GCA_034641835.2. Classification (NCBI taxonomy): domain Eukaryota; kingdom Viridiplantae; phylum Streptophyta; class Pinopsida; order Pinales; family Pinaceae; genus Pinus; species Pinus albicaulis. The sequence continues at coordinate 5,564 of JAXQQM020088583.1, read as the reverse complement.
AACATAGATGTGTGTATTCCTATTTCCAACACCCTCGTCAGGCCACACTTTGGCTAAGGTCCCCTGGCTAACCTCAAGAAAAACTAGCTCTATCCCCGTTTTGAAAATTATACATACTAAGATTTACCCCAGATTTTCCCTTGGCCACTGTGCTGTTGTACTACTCAGCTACATGCCCCTTCATTGTGGGCATCATTAATGGTTCGGCCTAGATGTACGGATTGCTATCTCCAACAAAGAAAACACCTAATTTGGAAGTAAAGCATCAAAACTGAATGAAAGAGAATGTATAATGAACAAAGTTTATATGCCAACATTCTACCATATTCCAAAGTTGTCATGTTTTACTTCTAAGTCATTTATATATATTTTAATCATTGCTTTATGTTTAATTGAGTATAATTGCAACCCAATTCGTTTCATATTTAATCATCCCTGAATTAGGTGTGCTCATGCTCCTAAGTCATGACTTTTGGACCTGTGTGTGGAAGTGTTTGTTGCTCTGTTTCCAAAGGTTTTGAAAGTGGTCATTTCAAAAGTCATCCCCGTTTCCAAATGTTGTCCTTACCCTGTTTCAGGGAATTAAGACTTCAAAATATTGTGCTCTTTGGTTGAATCGAAAATTTTATTTTCATATGAAAGACTAGGAATCCAAAAGGAAAAAGTGGTTCCATTTAAAGATATGGCAACCTAAATTATCCAAATTCTTTTTATTACACTCCATCCATCTATTTCATTGTAGCATTCCTAGTCCTTTAGTATTCAATTATAACTCTATAAAATCAAGATGGCCATCCATATTCAAAGGCTTTTGCTTTTCTTTGCGTTATCTTCTAATAAGGATTTTTATTTCCAAGTAATTCAACTACCAAAGGTAGTACATGTGAGTAGAGAAGTAATTCAACTACCATTTATTCTCCTACATAGTACATGCTTTGATAGATTATAACAAAAGTCTTACCAATACAATAACATTGATTGTTGTATGTGGACATTTTTGTTCAGGATGGTCCATTACATAATCAAGATGAGGAGCTAGATCATGCAATTGCACTTTCTCTTTTTGAAGAACTAACCAAACCAGATGGTATATGATGGAAATTTCATTTTTTTACAGTTACTTTTAGTTTAATTATATCATTTAGCTCGATGCTTTTCATATATTCAACTAAAATTTTGTTTCTTAACAAGACTTTGTCATTTCCATGTTTTAGTGAAACTGTTTATGGTTTGATACTCTCATACAACCTTTATCAAGTTACATGCACCCTCATTAGAAAAAACAAGATAATTTTGCTTGCCATGACTATGTTTCTTTGTCATTGTTGACTTAAGAAAGTCTTTTAGCTAAGAAACTAGTTTCAAGGTTATGGCATAACTTGTCATATAAATTGAACAGAAGTTATATCCAAAATGTTAACTTGTAAAATACTTAGCTGGTTTTAGGCTTTCCATTTAAAATCTACTTCAGTTTGAACTTTGAATGAGTTGTTCCATAGACTTGAATATTAAGAGATTTTGGTGTAAGGATTAAAAATTAGTCCATAAGGCCTCTCAGTTATTCATTTATTTTATCTGAATATAACATTTACTATTAAATTAGAACCACTTGGCACAAATACATCATAGATCAAGATCATACTTTGTAGAGTGTTGTAGAATAAAAATAGGAGCAAGGACACTGAATTCTTTCAGTTTTCCTGGTTCTTATTCCTTTGGTGTATCTTTGCACCTTTAGGGGCAATTGCTAGTTTAAAGTCTAATTCTTTAAAGGGTGCTAGCTCAATGGAAGAGCACCTGCTTTACAAGCAGGAGGTTGGTGGTTCAATTCCATCGTGCCCTGATATTCATATATAGGGAATGATGAAGATCAGTTTTTGGTGACGGATGCTCTTTTGACCATCACCAATGAGCTTATGGTGACATTTTTCGACCCTCACCAAAATATGAAATGGTGACGGTCAATGAACGCCACCATATATACGCATCAATAGTGACGACCATTAAAGGTCCATCACCATAAATCGTTGTTGTTGATATGAAATGGTGAGGGTCAATGTTTGTCATTATAGTCATTATTCGTGATGGATCTTGATGTCACCAATGAGTTTATGGTGACGGTCAATGAACGTCACCATATATATGCACCAATAGTGACGGCCATGAAAGGTCCATCACAAAAAATTGTTGTTGTTCATATGAAATGGTGACGGTCACTATCCGTCATTATAATCAATATTCGTGACGGACCTTGAATGTCACCATAACACATACTTTCGGCGACGCCACCTTTGGTGACGTTCAGTTTTTTGGTGACGGAGGCTATTGTCCGTCACCATTGCTCATATGAAATGGTGACGGTCACTATCCATCACTATAAATCATTATTGGTGACGGACCTTGAATGTCACCACAACACCTATACTTTCGGTGACGCCACCTTTGGTGACGTTCAGTTTTTTGGTGACGGAGGCTATTTTCTGTCACCATTGCTCATATGAAATGGTGACGGTCACTATCTGTCACTATAAATCATTATTGGTGACGGACCTTGAATGTCACCACAACACCTATACTTTCGGCGACGCCACCTTTGGTGACGTTCAGTTTTTGGTGATGAAGGCTCTTTTGACCCTCACCAATGAGCTTATGGTGACCATTTTCGCCCCTCACCAATGTGTTTTTTTCAGAAATGGGGTTTTTCCGGTTTTTTGAGTAGAATCCGTAAGTTAAAATCCCAACATCAATATAAGAACACTAACAGCCTTTGCACATGGTTCTTTGCCTCAAAGTAGTAGTTTCATCAACAGCAGCTTTCCTGCGTAGTGGTTTTTTCCGTTAGCGATCATCCCTTCATTGAGAGAGTATTTTTGGAGTATTTTTTTCATATCTACATCATATTCAGCCACCTCCTTCTATGTGCTTTATTTGTAGTGAATATTTAGCCCTAGGGCTTTAGATCCACCATTTATACTTTGTGTATTTTCGAAAATCTTTCCCGGGTTCCCCTGGAAAGGTGTTTAGGAGGCTATATCTTCACTCTTAGAATTATTTGAGCTATACAACTGTATATCTACATTGATGTATCTTTATGCAATAGTTTATCCCCTAAAACTGTGTTGCCATGGTTCATGGCACTTGTATGGCAATGTTTTTACATGTATTGACATATTTTCTTAGAGGAGGTCTATTTTCTATTGCTTGAGTGATTAAATCCTCAAGATATTGTGCCTGTTATTTTCTGATATGTTTAATAAGTGTTGGAAATGTTGTCATTGATGGCAAAGGACAGCATAGAAGAACAGAGGCAGAGTACATTTACAGAGACTGGGTAGCAAAAAGAGAGGTAGCAGAGGAAGCAAAAAGAGAGGTAGGAGAGGCAGCAAACTGACAAGCAAGGAGTAGCATCAGTAAAGGAGCAGAGGAAGCAGGGTATTGAAGCAGAGACAAGCGGTGAATCAGTGGGCATAGACCTGCATAGAAGAGCTGCATAGAGTTGTAATGCTGGCAGAGTAGATTGCCGAAGGCCATTTGATTGGAAATCTAGCTGAGCTAGAAGCTTTCGAATCCCATAAGCAAGGATATGAGCAGAGTGATAGAACTCTGTACAATCTATGATAGGAATCCGGATTTAAATGTAACTGAGGACGAGTTACCAACTACAATCGTGAAGGACCTGTGTTAAAGACTGGATCCATATGACATGCGTAAGAGTGCTTTGGACTCTTCAGTTAATATACTCCGTCACTGTGTTAATGCATATACTCCGGAATGCTCATAGTCATACACTTCTATGTATATATTGAATATTTATTGATCGAGTGCGAATCGACTATAGAATGACAGATGTTCTTGTTCGATTCATATTGATCAAGGCTAAGAGTCATGTATTATGATTCGTTGCAAATTTAACAATGGAATGGTATTGCATTTCCACACAAAGAACGCCGAGGAACGAGGTTGTAATGCGAAGAAATACAGCGTTGAATTGTTGACGGAACAATGGTTAATATATGAAAGAAGTGAATGAACCCGTAGAAAAGGGGCGAAGGCGGAACCCTGAACGAAGGTGGAACCGTGAAGGAACAGTAACGATGGTTTGGAACACCTGATGGTTTTCATCGCACCTCTTTTTTGCGGTAAGTGGTTTTCGTGAAATCAGCGCGATCACATTCATTGGAGGACACGTGGCCTTGAGCGGTTTTGAGACACTGCCCTTATCGCGTGCCATCGCGCGTTAACCATCGATGATGGAATGAATGCGATATGGGCATGTGCTCTCCGATCTAGAGGCGGGTCCATCGAACAGTAGTCGCACGTCAATTAGCACGGAAGTTAACTCAAGAGACGGTGCGATAAGCGACTAGGCCCCAGTTCATCGCACAGAGTCTGAAGTTTAAAACTCGTGCATTTAATCTATGTGACACTCGTTGATTGCTGTCGGATCAGTGTTGGGTGCGCGATATGTTATTAACCGTTGATTGAATAAATTCATTAACAAGTGGGCTCCACGGAACGTGTATGTATTATAATATGCATCGGGGTTGATATATATTGCAATATTTGATATATTAAAGTGGAATGCATGCATAAGAATGTGGTCTGAGGTGCATATATAAGCTAATGTATATGGATACATTCCTTTTGAAATTCCTAAGGGTAATTAAAACAAAGTCGAAGGTTTTTTATTATGGGATGTAATACCCATTTCATATGGTGGGACCCTCACCCAATCGCATCGGAGAAAGTTCGCAGCAGAACATGTTAACAAAGAATTGTGATTGCGATGAAAGACTGGACCCGATGGGTTTATAAACCATGACTGATATATGTTTGAGTTCCAGTAAACAGTGTTTCATCACATCGGAGAAGGAGCAGGGCATCGAAACATGCAAATGCAAGTTGCGATTGCAATTAATTGCAATCAGAAGTATTCACAAAGCGATTCATCGCATCGCATCGAATCAGAGTGATCACATCGCATCTGAGGATAATACAAGCTCGGCAAGTGGGCCCGAAAAGGCATTTTTATGTATTAAAATGACTCTGTATTTTCATATTGAACGCAGTAGTTTGTATGTTAAAAATTATTATAATTATGCCGAGAGCTGAAGTTACGTTATATATAAAAGGCGTTGTTACAGATACATAGCAGTTACACCACGGCAGTGCACATATCAAAACGCCTTATTATTATTGTGCCGAGAATCAATTAGCATGATATAAAAAGCACAGTTACATATGTATGGCATATGGGTGTTACCCTGTGACAGTGAACAAGGAAACAAACAGAGCCGAAAAGGACAAAGACACAGTCAAATAAAAGACAAATGCGTAGTGAGCCAAGAGGCTGAATGAGTGAGCTGGAGTTTTCATTGTAATTGAATGTAAATGATTTTAATTTATATTGTTGTGATGCATTGGCAAGTCTCCGGAAGAGAACAAATTCCCACTGTAGTGTTAAATTGGTACCTACAGTTATATTTTTTTGAGTGAGCCGAAAAGAAATGAGAAGGTAGAAGACTAAGAGGTATGGCTATCCATTTCGAATTCCTTGAGGAATA